>SNQJ01S0035755.1:71174-128840 GCA_010110895.2 Picea sitchensis
AATGATGATATCACATTATTATATGATTCCTTGATCACATGTATAGTCTAGAGTTTTGAACATATTAATCTCTTTGTTGTGATTGGTTTGTGTTATCGTGATTGGACGACACAAGAGCATCATAGCAGAGCGGGGATCAACAGAGATAAGGAGAGCTTTCATCAAGTAAGTATATCATCCTTCTTCTCTTGTCCGCACTTACGGATTTATCCTAAAACAGTCCTACAAGGATTTGAAAATGTACGATACCCACATTATTTACCACACCATCCCATTGAAACCCGAAATGAAACCTTTCCAGCAAAATCTTCGGAAGTATCACCAATCCCTAGAGCCTCTCATGTACCAGGAATTAAGGAAGCTTCTATACGCGAGGATAATATTTCAGGTCAAACATTCTTCTTGGGTGGAAAACCTCGTTCCGAGAAGGAAAAAGTCAAGTGAAATCCGACTATGCATAGATTTTCGGAACCTCAATAGAGCTTCAGAGAAGGACAATTATCCGGTATCGTTGATGGAGCAAATCCTACAGACCGTGTCAGGCTCGAAGATTTTTTCCTTACTAAACGGTTTCTCAGGCTACAACCAAGTGTTGGTTTCGGAGGAAGACCGTTTAAAGACCACCTTCCTAACCAAATGGGGAACCTTCACTTATAAACACATGCCTTTTGGGTTAATTTCTGGGGGCTTATCTCTACGTGCATGGTAGTATATTTAGATGACATAACAGTGTATTTGAAGAATAGGGAAGAACACATCCAACACTTAACTCAAATTTTCGAAAGGTGCTGAAAATACAGTATATCGCTAAATCCTAAGAAAACCATCTTTGGTGTCAAGGAAGGTAAGTTGTTAGGTCATATGATATCTCAAGTAGGTATCTGCATAGATCTAGAACAAATTAAGGCCATAGCTCAACTCCCTCTACCCCATAACAAGAAATCCATGCAGTCCTTTTTTGGACAAATCAACTTTGTGAGGAAATTCACCCCCGATTTCGCCGAAATTATCAAACCCTTGCAAAAGATGATTCGCAAGGATGTCGATTTCAAGTGGGATGATGAGAGAAAATATACTTTCAACAATATCAAAGCCTCCATATCCCAGGATCCGGTGTTGCGAAGTCCCGATTTTAACAGAGACTTTTCCCTTTATACTTTCGCTTCCAACCAATCACTAGAGGTGGTTTTGACCTAGAAAGACGATGACAACAATGAAGCCCCAGTGTCCTTTATGAGTACTAATAGTCAAGGAGCCAATCTCAATTATAATTCCATAGATAAATAGGCCTACGCGATCTACAAGGCTGTAAAGAATTTCAGGTCCTACATTCTCAAAAATCACACTAAGGTGATTGTGTCGCACCCTGCGGTCCGATCCCTATTTACCCAACAATAAATGGGGGAAAGAAGGGGGAACTGAATGGCAGTAGTCCCAGAATTTGATCTAGATACAAAACCTGCCAAGCTAGTAAAAGGACAAGGTCTGCGTAAGCTCGTAGCCGAAGCCCAAGATCAAGAAAATGAAGATTCTGGGTGGGAAAATGAAATGGCACTATGGTGCAACGAAGTAGCATACATCTCCCCAGCAAAAGACTCCTGGTACAAGGATTTGACTTATCTTTTGCATCACAGGGCTTGTCCTGAGAACCTCAACCCTAAGGAAAGGAGATCCCTAATATTAAAATCTTCACAGTATCGTCTTATAAATTCGGTACTCTTCCGGATCAACTATGATGGGGTATTATTAAGATGTCTCAAATGAGAAGACGCCGACAAGGTGCTGACGAAACTCCATGATGGTCCCGTCGGAGGACACTTTGCAGGAAACACTACCACCCATAATATTCTGAGAGCCGGCTATTACTGGCCCACCTTGTTTAAAGATGCTCACACTCATGCTAGGAACTGTAATACTTGTCAATTAAGTGCCAGAAAGGAGAAAAAGGCAGCAATCCCATTTCATCCCATGACTGTATCCAGGCCTTTTGAGCAGTGGGGGTTTGATATCATAGGAGAAATTACTCCTTGTTCTTCAAAAATCCACAAGTACATTCTTACTACTACCGACTGTTTCACCAGATGGGTAGAGCCCATTCCTATGACTCATGTAAACGAGAAGGTAGTAATCCAATTTATAGAACAACAACTGATCACAAGGTTTGGCGTCCCCTCTGTTCTGGTCTTTGATAATGCAACCTACTTTTCTTCTACCCTATTGACTGAGTTTTCTCTGGATAAAGGAATTATAATCAATTACTCTGCAAATTACTACCGGCAGGGAAACAATGTGGCAGAATCGACTAATAAAAACCAGGTAAGGATACTAAAAAAGACGGTTACAGATAACCAGAGAAATTGACATAATCAACTTCATAATGCCCTATGGGCCGATAGGGTCACACCCAAAGAATCCATTGGAAATTCCCCATACTTCTTAGTCTACGGGAAATAAGCTATCCTCTTGAACGGGCTCTATCTGCCATCTCTTCAATTGGCCCAAGACTCCCAGGAAGAACCCTCGTCGACCATGCAATAGAGAATCGACACTCTGCTCATGTTGGAGGAAGAGAAAGAAAAGGCCTTCCAGGTAGGGGACTTAGTTCTTAAGTGGGACAAAGAAAATGAACCTAAGGGAAAACACTCTAAGTTTCAAAGAGTATGGCTTGGACCCTTCCAAGTAGCCGAGAGGATCGGGGCTGGTACCTATCGATTGAAAAACCTGAGGGGGGAACTTGATGCCCTCCCAGTAAATGGCCTAGCCCTAAAATGATACTTTCATTGAATAATAATAATAATAATAATAATAATAAATAAATAAATATATTGTAATATATGTAGATATAAATAAATTGGGTGTGGGAATCAAAGAGGAATCATAGATTTAGCATTCGCCCAGTGAATTGCCATTTGTTGAGCACTCAACACACCCTAAAAAATCTATGAACAATTTATTTCTTGGGTACCACTCAATCTTCTTCATCGTCTGTCTGCACGAGTCGGTGACCCAGATTTTCCCTGACTCACTTGAGAAATTCGACATCGGCGAAAGATAAAGGTGGTGAAAATTGTTTGGAAATTCAAAGTAGTCGAGTACCGACCTTCATCGATGTCGACCGATGAAAGCATTTCTTTCACACGAACAACCTCAGGAAGGATTTCACCGAAGGCCGATCCATTTGGTTTCGTCAGAAAAAAGGTAATAGTAAGCACCACGCCAAAGTAAGGAGAAACAAGGCCGACCTCTGACCCCAATATTTTTTAGGCGTCGAAGACATTATAATGTGTTAACCTGTGAATAAAAAAACTTTACCTTTGTCCAATACCACCCGATGTTGGCACCCGTAGTATCTAGTTTTAGTATTTTCGACGCAAGCGAGGTCCCAAGTAAGGTCCTTATTTATCAATGAATGTCTTTTATGGCTAAATGTTTCTAATGATCTGGGGTCAATAACGCCACGTAAGCATCAATTGATACCATAAATTTTACAAAAGGAAACATATCAACAAACCCACAGTGCCACAATAACGATTACAAGATCTAATAATTTGTGCAACCTAATGATTTATGATGAGAAAACATAGTCAATTTTCCCCTTTGCATCCATAAGAAAGCATAATACATTCAAAATACTCCTGATAATTAGTATTAAAGGGGTCTCGTCAAATCCGTGTCACATGCAACTAAGCCATGTCAACACCACGACCAACCGGCCCGATGGCAGTAAAAGGATGAATTTCTTTACAACATAAGAGAAAAGGGGGATTTTGTCCAAGAATCATCAAGGAGAAGTGCAAGGCACAATATCGCCCACTATGCCTTTCCCTGAGTTACTACTTACGCCTTGCACTATGTTCTTCTCTCACATCGTCCGTTGCACCTCACGTAGCTACATAATTGTATCTTGTGCTTCCCGAATTCACCTCTGTAGCCAAACTGTTCTTCCTACGCGACCCAACAACGACGGTATATCCTAATCTTTCACCACTAACTGGCACCATAGCTCTCTGTTCTCTTGGTAGAGTTTGGCTATCGTCAGTTTAGCCCGTTCTAACTGCTGAGCAGAACTCTTGTCGGGAGAACCCGATGCTCTTTCACCTCCTTTTCCCCTCCGGCCTCCCCTACCAGTAGTCCCAACTGGTACCGACCAGTGGGTAAACCTCATGGGCTCCTCAATGACTGAATGTATTCCTAGCTCAGCTAGGAGGCAGTCCTCCTCCCCCTTTTTCATACCCTTTTTGGGCCACCCTCTTCCCCACGGTTTCGACTCCTGAGGAAACACGGTTCCCATCATACCTTTGTTACATGTATCCTTTTCCACACCGAGCTTCGCAGGAGATGTTGACACCGTCTCCATGCCAAGACCTGCACCCCTTGTTGGACTTTCAAGAACATGGGAGCCTAACAAAAAATAATCCCAGGCACACTGGGGCTCGGGCCTGGCACTCCGACTACTCCGCAGACCCCGCCCCCTGTTTAAAGGGGATTCCATTATGAAACAGTGTGACAAATCAGGCATGCTCAGAGGATGGGGAACATCTATACAAGACTTCACCAAGACAAATTCACCATACCAGAACTCACAAGAATGTAAGCGCGGCATGAGCGTAATTTTTCCCCAGAACTCCCCAAATTTATAGAAAAAAAAAGGAGTGAAACATAGCATGCCAATAAGACACTCACACCCCACAACATGGTGATTAAAGACTCGACGCACCATAGTTGTTCGGAGGATGCAATCCAGAGCATGTAAATGCCACCAAACAAAGTTACAGGTAATGTCTGGTATGATCCTCCCTACTTTACTCTAGACTTTTGTTATTCGACTAATGATGTTTTACACGCTTGATAATACAGATTATGGAAGAATTTAATGGATTTCCTTTTACGGTGTCCGACCCTTTATGAAGTATACATGCGCACGCTCGCCTTCGACGTCTCTTTTGGGCACTAAAGGTCTAATAATTAATATGACTATTTAAAATGTTCATAATGTTGTACTTGATTTTCCACCCCATGATGCGCTGACATAATTCCATTTAACCAAAGGAGCGATGGCTTCGTGCAGGTCATCACAAGTCATTCGAAGGAGCGATTGAGATCAGGTAAGTATTAAATGACTGAAACTAGCGGGCTACACAGGTACGTATTAGTCTTTTCAATTTATTTACATCTTATCACAAATTTATTTGAAATCTCTAAACTTTTCCATCTTAATTGCAGGAAAGAAACTCCCTGATTACTGAACAAAGTTCATCCTATGATTTCACTGAAGGATTCGAAAAGAACACCGAATCTGAATCATCGACGCAATAAAATTTTCTGGGCTCTCTGAGTGCGGCATCCCCGATCAGTTCTCGACTCAATACACCCACCGAACGAGACTTGTTGTGGGCTAAACGATGTGCGAAGATAGCCGATACGAAGCTAAGACAAGTACAATTGTTCTTGAAATACCCGATCAGAGCTCAGACTATATTGTAACTACTAAAAGCTATTTTGATGAAGTTCTGAATGCATGCAGTCGATATCAGAGGAGTATACGTAGCCCTAATGGAACAACGCAGAGTCCCATGGGCTCAAACCTGCGAAGATTTGTTGGCTTGAGTATGAAAGAAGTCACACTTTTCAAGAAATATCCCAGATGGATTGTCCAAGAAACTGTTGTATGACCATGCCACGTGGCGATTTTTGTTTGGTCCAAACTGTATTTAGCCTTTAATTTCAGTTGAATTTTAGATTATAAATAGAGACATCGACTGATTAGTCAAGGGTCGATGGTTGTTGTAAGATCTATTTCTTTTTGGTTTGTTGATAATTATTTTGAGACTGTTATGAATTGAGAATTCCTTTTGGACCAAAGAAAAACTATTTTCATTAGATGTATGTGATTGGAGTTGGAGAAGAATTACTTCCTATCCCGTCCCAAGAATGAAGTAGTAAATGAGTAAGAGAAATTGATTCTATTGTCAAGTTATTTGGTGCAATTTTTTGATTTTCTTCTCTTTAATGATGAAGATGAATCATTGTGTTGTTATGTAATGAATGTTATGATAGATGAATTATTTTGCTTGCAATGATCTTGGTTGCATATGTGTTTTTCTTTCTGTTAGTTAGATTCTCAGGAAGTAATTGGATTCTCATTTGGTTAATGTATTATTACTAGGCCCTTTGGTATAGAATTACTGTCTGCACGTTTGAGCAACGGGTTATCCCAAGCTCATCCCCTTCCCAGTAGTTGAAATTCAATCCTGTTGATTGCCAAGTTGGCTTATGTTGGCTTGAGTCTCTTAGACCAGCCCCACTCAAGAGAAAATACAGAAAAGAATGGTCCTACCTGAAGGGAGAAACTTCACAAGAAAACACAAAGCCCATCGATAAATTGGACGGATCGTGAGATCTGGAGAACCATTCCATCTTAAACGCTGCAAATTCTAATGGGCCTCGGTGGCAGGTTTGGTTCCTACTGTTGAATCAAGGGATTTAAGACCCATCAATAGGTCCATTACCCAAACCTGGGTTCTCCAAATTCCTTCAAGGGTTGACATCAATGACAACCAACATTAATCAACATGGGAAAGATTGTGGGGAATGATAGACTGTGAGTTGGGAACTATTGATAGAGTGTGCACCTGAGACTGTTCTTTGCAGTGCTATTTGTCAGACCTTATTTTGTCTTAGGTATCCTTTTCCATGGTGGATTCATAGCCCTAGATCGGGGGTGACCTGTTGTTGAGAGTGTATGAACAACAGTGTCTACTGTCAGGAGGAATGTCTAAGGTCTACAAATAGTTGGTGATTTATAAAAAAATACAAGTAGTATTTTATGTGTGTTTACAAGTTGATTATTGTTGGTATGTTTATGATTAATTATGTTGTTGTAATTGTACATAATTGTTCATGGTTATGCATGTTATTGTGGTTCTACATAATTGTGGCATATGCAGGGCATGGTGGTTAATAAATTGCATTCTTAGTTAATTTTAGCAGTAATGGTAATGATATTCTAGCGTGAGGCTTGAATCATCATGCACATTGGGAAACAATTGCACGTGTGAATTGTCTTAGTGAGTTATTTCAACAATTAAAGTTGGTATCAGAGAAGAAATTTTTTGTGGCATGACCCAACTTGGGGCTGGGTACGTTACATTATGGTATCAAAGCTGATTTTCAGGTTTGCTTGTAATGAGGGATGTTACAATTTAATTCCCTATTTCTGTTTCTTCTTCCTTTTGTCTCATTCATCTTTACAAATTAAATATGTCTTACAATGTTTGATAACCTTCGTAAATTGTTCAATTGTCTCTTACAAATATTGAGTCTTACAACCCTTCATCGGTTTGGATCCATTTTAGATCAAGAATTGTTCATTTTGTTTGAAAACAATCCCATAGATGATGCATTATTGTCTTAATACAATAGATGTTGATATGATGTTGGAAATAGAAGAAAATTCACTTGAACTTGGTGATGGATACTATTGTTTTATGGTACCAAAGTAGTAACCAAGCCTTGAACCTAAGCCTGAGAAGAACCTTCATGCCTATATGATGATCAAAGAAGCATAGTATCAACATAGATAATCTTGATAGATTTTGTTTAGTTGGATATCAATGTGCAAAGGAGTTGCAATGTAGACAAATTTCTTAAAGACAGAGTATTTGCATGGTCTTGGTTTTTGTTGGTCTAATTAATACAATGTTATTATTTGTTTGATGTGTGTAAGTTATGCCAAAGAGAAATCCATACTTCTAATATTGAAGTGTAGTGGCATTAAAAACCAAACTCAAGAATAGAGGCCTAATAGTCATTTAGAGAACAAAGATACTTGCATATGTTAGAGAAACAAAGATAAGAAATTTTAATTCCACAAAGTATCCGCATTGGTGAAGCAAGCGAGCTAGAAATCCCTTGTTTACAGGTAATTTGCATAACGTAAAATAAATATGAGTATATCCAAATTATATATGTAAATCCCCCTCAATATTTGCTTGGAGACAAAAAATTATAAATGATTATGGGGTAGTATTCTATGGAGATTTTCAAAATAATATGTTCTAAATAAGAGTTGTTTAAGATAAATGATGGTCAACTAGACAACTGCATAAGGTGAAAAAATATATCATAACTCAGTTGCCAATTTACATTGAGGACAACCATCATTCCACACTAATGTGGGTGAACTAATCATGGTTATTCAAGGAAAGCACACAACATGAAATAATCAACCAGTGGTCCATAAGGGCATTGAGACTCACAACAATACTGAGAGGTGGGGGGTGAATCGGTATTGTATCAATTTTTCTTATTTTCTTTCCTTTCAATGAGTTACTATAATTTTGAATTTCTAACTTAATCACTAATGCATGAGGCAATAAAAAATACACAGTACACCAGAATTTTTACATGGATACCCAATGCAGGAGAAAACCACAATTTTTACGTGGAAACCCGATGTGAGAGAAAACCACATAACACATTTCTTTATGTTCTTCTGCAAGCTCCAACTTACAATTTATAACTTTATAACTCAACAGGAACCCACCCGTTGTAGATAATGAGGACACCAATCCTCTCAGGAACCAACCTATTACAAATGTTGAGGACTTCGATCCTCTCAAGAACCAATCTGTCACAGATAATGAGGACACTAATCCTCTCAAGCAACAACCTATTACAAATGATGAGGATTTTGATCCTCTCAGGAACCAACCTGTCACAGATGATGAGGACACTAATCCTATTTGGAACCAACATGTTGAGTGAGAACACAATTCTTATCCCTTTCACCACCTTGCCTCCATGTATTTGGTTTTCTCTAAACAATTTCTTTGTATAAAGAAACTTTACTCAAGACATTTCTCTGTGAATCAAGGTGACCTGATAAATCTCCAGTTTAGCTAATTAGAACCTTGATCCTTTCTCTTATAAACAAATCATGCGCTCATAACACACCACACATTTCTATTTATATTGTCTTAGCCTCAGTACGACTGACTTTATGTGGATGCATAACAGTTACATTGTGGACACGTCTTGACCAAATCAAATTCCAATTAGTTATATGTGGACATGATTTTGTATAAATTAAGTATGTGGATGCATAACTGTTATATTATGGACATATCGTGACCAAATCAAAGTCCAGTTAGTTATATGTGGACAAACTTCTCTTTTGGACATTCCTTGACTATCAAATGGACCAAATATTCATTGTTTTACGAACACGTTCATTGTTGTAGAAATTGACATTCTAGTTTACAAAGCACCTACTATGCAGATATAATAAGAGTGCACAAAACAAATCACAAGTCATTGACCTATCACACTTGCCTTGCAACGCACTCACCTAGTCGCCCCGCCAGATTGTGAGCTCACCCTTATGACTCACTTACTTGACTGTCAAATTTCCACTCGTTTCATCACAGTTCATTTAGTCACTCATCATACTAGATCAAGGCACCCTACAGTCATTGTACATCCATCATCATGCTACAATACCAACACCCTTTTATCTACTCCACAATCACAGACAAGGGAATCTTTGGCAGTTCACTTCGTTGCACTTTTCTCCTTCTTACTTCACTGCATCATAGGCCATCCTCATATTCTACATGCGCTCCTAACAGACTCAATCAATTCCATGGTTTATTTTGTGACGTTCATCCTTTTGTCCTTCAATCCTTCCGCACATTCTATTTTCAACCTTTCATTACTTCTTCTAGGGGTTCCATTGCAATAAGTCTATGATATTGCAGTAGAAAGAATCCTTATGTGCACTTCCTCTTCCTTTGTGCCAACTTTATTCCATCTTGTTTATGCGCCATATCCATGATCGCGTTAACATCAATGACAACATATTCTCAACAAACTCCATCTTTGTCATTGATGGCAACTCTATTGTTGAGTTTCTCCCCCTTTTAGTGGGTTCCACTAGCCTTCACTCCCCCTTGTTGTACGCTCATCTTTGTCATAACTCTATCCTTTTTTTTGTAGTGTTGCATGTTTTTCTCCCCCTTTGACATCAATGGAAAATGGATCTTCCTTACTGACTACGCACATTTTGAGCTTGACTCCCCCGATATGAATGTTGTAGAGCCTGCTTCTTTATTTCTTACGCTTCTTCCACTGAGGTTGTATAGGTCTCTTTGTCATAAAAGTGATGTGCCTTAATGAGGAGTGGGAATGAGTCCCAAATTCTCTCCGAGGTACTCAAAAGAGGTCCTAGGTATTGGCTTGGTAAAAATATCTGCAATCTTCTCTTTGGAAGGAACATACTCTAACTTTACAACCTGATCCTGAACTTGTTCTCCAAGAAAGTGATATTTGATCGGTATATGCTTAGTCTTAGAGTGTTGAACACGATTTTTAGAGAGATTAATAGCACCTGTATTGTCACACATGATAGAGATAGGTTGATCACAAGGAACTTGAATATCCTTGAGATTGTTCTTTATCCACAACACTTGAGTACAGTAGGATGTTGTAGCTATACACTCTACTTCAGCTGTAGAAAATGAAATGGAAGTTTGTTTGTTGCTAAACCAGGATACTAAACAAATGCCAAGAAAGAATGCATGCCTGCTAGTGTTTTTTCTATCATCAATAATTCATGCCCAGTTTGCATCTATATAAGATCTGAGAACAAGATCCGTGTCTTTTGGATACCGCAATCCATACTCAATAGTTCCTTGCAAGTATCTAAATATTATTTTAACCACAAGAACATGAGTTTCCTTAGGATTGGCTTGAAACCTGCCTACCAAACCCACTGCTTTTATGATGTCAATCCTTGAAGCTATTAGATAGAGTAAGTTTCATATCATATACATGTACATGGTTTGATCTACTTCTGGGGCATCTTTATCCTTGCTGATTTTTCAACTACTAGTCATGGGAGTGGTTACTGGAGCGTAGTTTTCCATGCTAAACTTTCTCAAGAATTCCTTGAGATATTTTCTTTGAGAAATAAAAATTCCTCTCTCTGATTGATGAATTTGTAGGACAAGGAAGAAGGATAGTTCCCCTAACATAGACATGTCAAACTCTTATTGCATTGCAGCTTCAAATTGCCTACTCATTAATTCAATATTAGTGCCAAAAATAATATCATCAACATACACTACAATAATTAACAGATCATTACCTTCAGCCTAGATGTATAATTTTTTAGCAACACTTCCCTTTTTGAAACCTTGCTAGTGAAAATACATGTAAAGTCTATAATACCAAGCTCTTGGAGCCTGTTTTATCCCATGCAGGGATTTCCTTAATCTGCAAACACAGTCTTTTTTTCCAGTTAGCTGAAAACCCTCTGGCTACTCTACATAAACTTCTTCCTCTAGGTCACCATTTAAAATGGTTGATTTAACATCCATCTGATAAATTTTGAAATTTTTGTAACATGCAAATGCTAAAAACATTTTGATTACTTCAATTCTTGCAACAGGGGCAAAGGTTTCTTCAAAGTCCACACTTTCTACTTGAGCATACCCTTCCAAGTAGCCGAGAGGATCGGGGCATGTACCTATTGATTGAAAAACCTGAGAGGGGAACTTGATGCCCTCCCAATAAATGGCCTAGCCCTAAAACGATACTTTCATTGAATAATAATAATAATAATAATAAATAAATGCCCTAAAACTATACTTCTACTGGAATAATAATAATAATAATAATAAATAAATATATTGTAATATATGTAGATATAAATAAATTGGGGTGGAACCAAAGAGGGAACTCTAGGATTTTAACATTCACCCAGTTGAATCAAATTTTACATTTGTTGAGCACTCCAACACACCCTAAAAATCTGGTAAGCATTTCCTCTCTCTGTACCCACCTTAACCTCTTCTTTTTACCATTTGTCTGCACAAGTCGGCAACCCAGATTTTCCCTGACTCACTTGATAAATTCGGCATGGGTGAAAGATAAAGGTGGTGAAAATCGTCTAGAAAGTCAAAGTAGCCGAGTACCAAACTTCATTGGCATTGGCCTATGAAAGTGTTTCTTTCTTACGAATAGCCTCGGAAAGGATTCTACTAAGGTTGATCCATTTGGTTCTCATTGCAGGTAGCTAGGTAAGCACCACGCCTAAATTAAGGAGTAGAAAACAACGCTGACCTCCTCACCTGGAGTATTTTAGGTGTCGTAATATATTATAATGTGTTAACCTCATGAAAAAAAACTTTACCTTTTTTTCCAATACCACCCGATGTCGGTACCTGTAGTATCTAGTTTTAGTATTTTCTACGCAAGCGAGATCCCAAGTAAGATCCTCCATTTTATCACCGAATTCCTTTATAGCTAAAATGTTTCTCGAATGATCCATGGTTGATAATGCCATGTAAGCATCAATTGATATCATAAATTTTACAAAAGGAAATATATCAACAAACCCACAGTGCCACAATAACGATTACATGATCTAATAATTTGTGCAATATAATGATTTATGTTGAGAAAACACAGTTAATTTTCCCCTTTGAATCCATAAGAAAGCATAATACATTCAAAATACTACCGATACTTAGTATTAAAGGGGCCCCACCAAATCAAGGCTACATAACTAAGCTACACAACACTCACACGGCCTCACAACTGCCCGTGGCGTAAAAGGGATGTGAATTTCATAACATAAGAGAAAAGGGGATTTTGTCCAAGTATCATCGAGAGAAAGTGCATTGTTATCACTCCACTATACCTCTCTGAAAGCTAATGACTTCTACGCCTTTGCACTATGTTCTTTCCTCTTACATCATTCATTGTAACTGTGAGGCTACATAATTGTGTCTTTGTATCTTGCCAATTCTCCTCGAGCCAAACTGCGGCTTCCTATGCACCCATGTCGGCGGGAGTATGGGTTCTTGATATTCTACTCACTAATCGACGCTTACATCTTCTCTGTTCTTTGTAGAGTTAGGCTATCGCCAATTTAGCCCTCGTTTCTAGAATCCACTGAAAGTATAACTCTCATTGGGAGAACCTGGCTGCTCTTTCTACCTCCTTCCTCCCATTCTCTCTACTACTATCCTAACTGTATTGACTAGCCTAGGAACCTATGGCTCCTAAACGAATCAATCAGATGTCTAGCCTGGCTTGGGAGAAGTCCTCTCCCCTTTTAGTTGGGAGGCGCTCCTCCTCCCCTGGTGGAGCCTCACCTCGAGGAAACACACGGTTCCATCATACCTCAAGTATTTATCCTTTCCAATCTAAGCTTCATAGGAGATGTTGACACTGGGTCTCCATGCTAATACTTGCACTCCCTTTGGTTGGACTTTCTCAAGAACATGGAGTATTAACAAAAATAATCCCAGTATCACCTCGGGCCTGGCACTCTGACTACTACGCAGACCCCACCCCATGTTGAAAGGGGATTCCATTATGAAACAATGTCACAACTCGGGCGTTCGCAGAGGATGGGGAACATCTATACAAGAATTCACCAAGACAAATTCACCATACTAGAACTCACAAGAATGTAAGCTCAACATGAGCGTAAGTTTTCCCCAGAACTCCCTAAATTTATAGAAAAAAGGAGGAAACATATGCCAATACATTACTCAGCACTCCCAATACATGGTGATTAAAGACCTCGATGCACCATAGTTGTCTCTGAGGGATGTAATCCAGAGCATGTGTAATGCTACAAATGTGAGTTACGGTGAATGTCCTGCATGATCCTCCCTACTTTAATTTTAGGATCCCTTTGTTATCTCGACTAATGATGTTCTTACATCACTTATTAATACAGACGCAGTTAGTAACTTTAATGGATTTCCCTTTATCGTGTCCGGGAATCTTTGGGAAGTATACACAAAGACGTCACTTCTCATGTCTCTTTGGGAAATAAAGGTCTGTTAACACTATGACTCATTTAAATGTCTTATACTGTTGTAATTTGATTTTACACCCCATGATGCTACCGGGACATAATTCCATTTTAACCAAAGGAGCTACTCTACTTCATCCAGGCTATCACAAGTCATTCGAAGGAGCCAATCGAGATCATGGCATTAAATGATCCGAACTAGCTGGCTACATAAGTAATGTATTATTTTCAATTTATTTACATATTATCATAGGTTTCTTAAAATCATTAAAATTCTTTCATATTAATTGCAGGAAAGAACCCTCTCTGATTATTGAACAAAGTTCATCCTATGGTTTCTCTGAAGGATTCGAAAAGAACACTGAATCTGAATCATTGGCGCAATAAAATTTTCTGGGCTCTTTGAGTGCGACATCCCCGATTAGTTCTCGACTCAAGACACCCACTGAACGAGACTTTCTGTGGGATGAAAGATGTGCGAATATATACGATACGAAGCTAAGATGAGTACAACTATTCATGAAATACCCAATCAAATCTTGGACTATGTTGTAACTACTAAAAGCTAGTTTGATGAAGTTCTAAATGCATGCAGCCGATATCAAAGGAGTATACGTAGCCCTAATGAAACAACACAGAGTCCCATGGGCCCAGAATTGTGAAGAACTATTGGTCTGAGGCTGAAAAGTAGTCACACTTTCAAGAAATATCCCATGGATCATTCAAGAAACTGTTGATGACTACTTCACGTGATGCATTTTTGGTCTAAACCGTATTTTAAATACACTCTGGGCTTGAATTTTAGATGAGTAATAGAGACATCAACCGATTATTCAAGGGTCGATGGTTGCTGTGGGTGAGCCTATTTCTTTGGTTTGTTGATAATTATTTTGAGACTCATGCATGAATTGAGAATTCCTTCCTCTGACCAAAGACAAGCCAATTTCATCGATGTATGTGTGATTGGAGTTGGAGAAGAATTACTTCCCATCCTCTTCCAAGAATGATGCAGTAAATAAGTGTGTGGGTATAATTCGATTCTATTGTCAAGTTATCCCAAGTGGTTTTGATTGTTCTTCTCTTAATGATGAATAGATGGAATCACTGTATTAAGCCATGTAATGAATGTTATGGTAGATGAATCATTTTTCTTACCATGATATTGACTACGTATGTGTTTTCTTTCTCAAGTAGTTAGATTCTCAAAGTGAATTGATTCCTACTCTGGTTAATGTATTATTACTTTTTGTGGCCCCTTTGGTGCTAGGAATTCATCACTCATATCGCTTTGAGAAATGGTCATCCTAAGCTCAACCCCTCCTAGTAGTTGAAATCTAACCTGCTGATTGGCTAAGTTATTTATGTTATTTGAGTCTCCTCGCACTCAAATTTCACCAAGAGAAAATACATAAAAGAATGGTCCTACATGAAGGGAGAACCTTCAAAAGAAAACACAAATCTAATTTATAAATTCAATTGATCGCGGAGGATCCTGAGAACCATCCCATCTTAAATCACTGGGTAGTATTCAATGGCCCTGCATGGGTTTGGTTCCTACCTGAATCATGATTTAAGACTCCATCAATAGGTTCCATTTCCTAAACCTGGGTTCTCCAACTCCTTCAAGGGTTGATATCAATGACAACCAACCTAATCAACATGGGAAAGACCGTGGGGGAAATGATAGGGTTGTGGAGTTGGGAACCATTGATAGAGTGTGCACCGACCGTTCTTCTATGTGCTACATTGTCAAACTCATTTTGGCTTAGGTATCCCTTTCCATGGTGGACCTATAGCCCTAGCTTAGTGGACTCCGCTGTTGAGAGTGTATGAACAATGTATTCCACCGGGTCAGGGAGGAATGTCTAAGGGTCCGCAAATAGTTAAGGATCGGTAAAAAAAATTTCACTCAGTAGTATTTTATGTGTGTTTACAAGTTGATTATTGTAAGTGGATGTTTTATGATTAATTATATGTTGGTTGTAATTGTACATAATTGTCTAAGTGGTTGTGTGCCATTGTGGTCCTACATAATTGTGGTAATATGCAGGTAATGGTGGTTACTAAATCTGTATCTTAGTTAATTTTAGGCAAGAATGGTTATGATATTCTAGTGTGAGGCTTGAATCATCATGCACATTGGGAAACAATTGCACGTGTGAATTGTCTTAGTGAGTTATTTCAAAAATTAAAGTTGATATCAGAGAAGAAATTTTTTGACCCAACTCTAATGGCATACATTACATTTTCATGGTATCGTGCTTCTCAGATTCTCTTAGGTTTGGTTTTGTAAATGAGGGATTAAGAATTTAATTCCCTACTGCTTCTCTTCCCTTTGTCCTATCTCATTCATCTTTACAAATTAAATATGTCTTACAATGTTTGATAACCTTCGTAAATTGTTCAATTGTCTCTTACAATTATTGAGTCTTACAACCCTTCACTTGTTCGGATCCATTTTAGATTGGTGAATTGTTCATCTTTGTTTTGAAAACAATCCTATAGATGATGCATTCATCATTCCTAATACAATAGGATGCTGATATAATGTTGGAAATAGAAGAAAATTCACTTGAACTTGGTGATGGGTATTATTGTTTTATGGTACCAAAGTAGTAACCAAGCCTTGAACCTAAGCCTAAGAAGAACCTTCATGCCTATATGATGATCAAAGAAGCATAGTATCAACATAGATAATCTTGATAGATTTTGTTTAGTTGGATATCAATGTGCAAAGGAGTTGCATTGTAGACAAATTTCTTAAAGACAGAGTATTTGCATGGTCTTGGTTTTTGTTGGTCTAATTAATACAATGTTATTATTTGTTTGTGTGTAGGTTATGCCAAAGAGAAATCCATACTTCTAATATTGAAGTGTAGTGGCATTAAAAACCAAACTCAAGAATAGAGGCCTAATAGTCATTTAGAGAACAAAGATCTTTGCATAAGTAAAAAAAACAAAGATGTTCTTAATTCCACAAAGTATCCGTGATTATGAAGCAAATGAGCTTGTATCCTTGTTTACAGGTAATTTGCATAACGTAAAATAAATATGAGTATATCCAAATTATATATGCAAATCCCCCTCAATATTTGCTTGGAGACAAAAACTTATAAATGATTATGGGGTAGTATTCTATGGAGATTTTCAAAATAATATGTTCTAAATAAGATTTGTTTAAGATAAATAATGGTCAAATAGACAAACACATAAGGTGAAAACATATATCATAACCTGCCTTGTCAATTTCCATACTGAGGACAACCACTATTCCACACTCAATGTGGGTGAACTAATCATGCATATTCAAGGAAATCACACATGAAATAATCAACCAGTTGGTCCATGGCATGCTTTGAGACTCACAACACACCGAGAGGTGGGGGTGAACTGCGATTGCATCAAATCTCCTCTTGTATTTCCTCTAAATGAGTTAATACTATAATTTTGAATTTCTAACTTAATCACCAATGCATGAGGCAATAAAAAATACATGGTACACCGGAATTTTTGTGGCATGGATACCCAAATGTGAGAAAACCACAATTTCCTTTACTGGAAACCCGATGTGAGAAAACCACAGAATACATTTCCTTTATGTTCCTTATGCAAGCTCCAACTTTACAATCTATAATCCTTTGAGAACCCAAATGTGAACCCACCGTTGTAGATAATGATGACACCCAATCCCCTGTGAACTAACCTATTGGCAAATGTTGAGGACTTCATCCTCCTCAAGAACTAAATCTGCCATGGCGCTAACGAGGTGGACACTAACTCCTCCTAAGCAACAACCTATTACATAAATGGATGAGGATTCTAACTCCCTCCTGTGAACCAACCTCACAAGGTGATGATGAGAACATTCATCCCATCTTGAATCAACATGCTGGAGTGGAGAACACACCTCTCCCTGCACCCACCTTGCCTCCATGTATCTTATTCTCTAAACACTCTTTGCATAAAGAACTTTACTCAAGAAGTTTCTCCTGAATCAAGGACCATAAATCTCCACCCCATCGATTAGAACTCCTTGATCCTCTCTTATAGTAACCATGTGCCCATAACACAATCAAGACATTTCTATTTATATTGTCTCGGCCTCAGTTCGACTGACTTTATGTGGATGCATAACAGTTACATTATGGATATCACCTCTGACCAACCAAATCAACTAGTTACATGTGAGCTACCTTGTATAAATTAAGTATGTGGATGTATAACTGCTATATTGCATGGACATATCGCGACTCAACCAAAGTCCAAATAGTTATATGTGGACACACTTCTTTGGATACATTCCTTGACTATCAAATGGACCAAATATTCATTGTTTTACGAACACGTTCATTGTCGTAGAAATTCACACTCTAGTTTACAAAGCACCTACTATGTAGATATAATAAGAGTGCATGAAACAAATCACAAGTCATTAACCTATCACACTTGCCTTGCAATGCACTCACCTAGTCGCCCCACCAGATTGTGAGATCACCCTTATGATTCACTTACTTGACTGTCGAATTTCCACTCATTTCATGATAGTTCATTTAGTCACTCATCATACTAGATCAAGGCACCCTACAGTCATTGTACATCCATCATCATGATACAATACCAAAACCCTTTTATCTACTCCACAATCACAGACAAGGGAATCTTTGGAAGTTCACTTCGTTGCACTTTTCTCCTTCTTACTTCACTGCATCATAGGCCATCCTCATATTCTCCATGCACTCCTAACAGACTCAATCACTTCCATGGTTTATTTTGTGATGTTGATCCTTTCATCCTTCAATCCTTTTGCACATTCTATTTTCAACCTTTCATTACTTCTTCTAGGGGTTCCATTGCAATAAGTCTATGATATTGCAGTAGAAAGAATCCTTATGTGCACTTCCTCTTCCTTTGTGACAACTTTATTCCATCCTGTTTATGCGCCATATCCATGATCGTGTTGACATCAATGACAACATATTCTCAGCAAACTCCATATTTGTCATTGATGGCAACTCTATTGTTGAGTTTCTCCCCCTTTTAGTGGGTTCCACTAGCCTTCACTCCCCCTTGTTGTACGCTCATCTTTGTCACAACTCTATCCTTTTTTTTGCAGTGTTGCATGTTTTTCTCCCCCTTTGACATCAATGGAAAATGGATCTTTCTTACTGATTTCACACATTTTGAGCTTGACTCCCCCAATATGAATGTTGTAGAGCCTGCTTCTTTATTTCTTGCGCTTCTTCCACTGAGGTTGTATAGGTCGCTTTGTCATAAAAGTGATGTGCCTTAATGAGGAGTGGGAATGAGTCCCAAATTCTCTCTAAGGTACTCAAAAGATGTCCTAGGTATTGGCTTGGTAAAAATATCTGCAATCTTCTCTTTGGAAGGAACATACTCTAATTTTACAACCTGATCCTGAACTTGTTCTCCAAGAAAGTGATATTTGATGGGTATATGCTTAGTCTTAGAGTGTTGAACATGATTTTTAGAGACATTAATAGTACTTGTATTGTCACATATGATAGATATAGGTTGATCACAAGGAACTTGAATATCCTTGAGATTGTTCTTTATCCACAACACTTGAGTACAGTAGGATGTTGCAGCAATATACTCTATTTCAGCTGTAGAAAATGAAATGGAAGTTTGTTTGTTGCTAAACCAGTATACTAAACAAATGCCAAGAAAGAATGCATGTCCACTAGTGTTTTTTCTATCATCAATAATTCCTGCCCAGTTTGCATCTATATAAGATCTGAGAACAAGATCCGTGTCTTTTGGATACCACAATCCATAATCAATAGTTCCTTGCAAGTATCTAAATATTCTTTTAACCATAAGAACATGAGTTTCCTTAGGATTGGCTTGAAACCTGCCTACCAAACCCACTGCTTTTATGATGTCAAGCCTTGAAGCTATTAGATAGATTAAGTTTCATATCATATACCTGTACATGGTTTGATCTACTTCTAGGGCATCTTTATCCTTGCTGATTTTTCAACTAGTAGTCATGGGAGTGGTTACTGGAGCGTAGTTTTCCATGCTAAACTTTCTCAAGAATCCCTTGAGATATTTGCTTTGAGAAATGAAAATTCCTCTCTCTGATTGATGAATTTGTAGGACAAGGAAGAAGGATAGTTCCCCTAACATAGACATGTCAAACTCTTATTGCATTGCAGCTTCAAACTTCCTACTCATTAATTCAATATTAGTGCCAAAAATAATATCATCAACATACACTACAATAATTAACAGATCATTACCTTCAGCCTAGATGTATAATTTTTTATCAACACTTCCCTTTTTGAAACCTTGCTAGTGAAAATACATGTAAAGTCTATAATACCAAGCTCTTGGAGCCTGTTTTATCTCATGCAGGGATTTCCTTAATTTGCAAACACAGTCTTTTTTTTTCAGTTAGCTGAAAACCCTCTGGCTACTCTACATAAACTTCTTCTTCTAGGTCACCATTTAAAATGGTTGATTTGACATCCATCTGATAAATTTTGAAATTTTTGTAACATGCAAATGCTAAAAACATTTTGATTACTTCAATTCTTGCAACAGGGGCAAAGGTTTCTTCAAAGTCCACACTTTCTACTTGAGCATACCCTTCTTATACCAGTCTGGCCTTGTTCCTGACTATCTATCAATGTTCATTTAACTTGTTTCTGTATACCCATTTAGTTCCAATTACATTCATGTCATCGGTCTTGGGAATAGATATGAAGTCTTATTTTTTCTCTATTTGGTCTATTTATTCATTCATAGCTTTGGCCCAATGGTCATCCTGACTTGTTTGCACAAATTTTTGCAGTTCACTCATGGATAGCAACACAAGATTTGCAGAACTAGATGTATCTATTAGTTTTCTTCTAGTTTGTAAATATACTTCCTTATTTCCAAGAATCTGGCTCTCGGGATAATGTTTTTGAGCATACCTTGATGGGGTCTTTAGCTGTGATGTTTCCATTCTCTTCTCTTCTTCTAAATTTGCTTGTTCATGTTGCTCGTCCATTCTATCATATTGTAACTCATTGTTGATTGGTTCATCATATTGATCATTATGGTGTTGATGTCTCACTGGATGAAGTGGTCCCTCATCTACCTTTACATCTATGCTCTTAATTATCTTATGGAACCTTTTGTTGTAGCACTTGTATCCTTTAATTATGGATGAGTATCCTAATAGGATACCTTCATCAACTCTAGAATCAAATTTATCTAAGTTGTCTTCATTTATTTTAATGTAGCATTTGCTTCCAAAAATTTTGAAGTGCTTTATTGATGTTGGTCTTCCACGTCATAGCTTATAAGGAGTTTTATTGTTGTTTAATATTATGTGAGCTTTATTGAGAATGTTAACAGTAGTTTTAATAGCTTCTCCCCAGAAGGTTTTGGGTACTTTTGATTCATCAAGCCTGGCCCTAGCCATTTCTGGAATTGTTATGTTCATCCTTTCTACTACTCCATTCCATTGAGGGGTTCTGGCAATGAAAAACTGTCTCTTGTTCTCATACTTTTCACAATAACTGTTGAATTATTCAGATGTAAATTATCCTCCTTTGTCTGATCTTCGACACTTTATTTTTAAATCCATTTCATTTTCTACTCGTGCTTTGAATTTTTTTTATTTTTCAAAAGCCTCAAACTTATTCTTTAACAATCCAAATCACATCATCCTGGTATAGTCATCAACCAAAAATATGAAATATTTTTCACCTCGAGGTTTACAGAGCACCTATTGCGTAGATCCTTTCATTTAACTTGTTTTTGTATACCCATTTAGTTCCAACATTTTCTCTTGCGACTAGATCTCAAGTCTTATTTTTCTCTATTTGGTCTAGTTCTTCATCCATAGCTTTGATCCAATGGCCATCCTAACTTGCTTGCACAAATTTGTGTGGTTCACTCATGGATAACAACACAAGATTTTTAGAACTAGATGTATCTATTAGTTTTCTTCTAGTTTGTAAACATGCTTCCTTGTTTTCAAGAATATGACTCTCTGGATGATGTTTTTGAACATACCTTGATGGGGTATTTGGATGTGATGTTTCCATTCTCTCCTCTTCTTCTGAATCTTCTTGTTCCTGTTGCTCGCCCATTCCATCATATTATAACCGATTGCTGATTAGTTTATCATATTGATCATTATGGTGCTCATGTCTCACTAGATGAAGTGGTCCCTCATATACCTTTACATCTATGCTCTTAATTATCTTATGGATCCTTTTGTTGTAGTACTTGTATCCTTTACTTCTAGACGAGTATCCTAATAGGATACCTTTATCAACTCTAGAATCAAATTTACCTAAGTTTTCTTCATTTCTTTTAATGTAGCATTTTCTTCCAAAAGTTTTGAAGTGCTTTAGTGATGCTGGTGTGTCGTGCCATAGCTCATAAGTGGTTTTGTTGTTGTTTACTCTTATGTGAGTTGTATTGAGAATGTTAATAATAGTTTGAACAACTTCTCCTCAAAAAAATTTGGGTATTGTTGAGAGGTTCTGTGAATGTCTCTTGATGTCATGATTTTCACAATAACTGTTAAATTATTCAGATGTGAATTCTCCTCTTCTGTGTGATCTTAGGCACTTTATTTTTAAATCCATTTCATTTTTTTTACCTGTGATTTGGAAATTTTAATTTTTTCAAAAACCTCAAACTTATGCTTTAACAATCGAATTCAAGTCATCATATTATAATAATCAATCAACAATATGAAATATTTTTCAATATAAAACTAATTAGTAATATTTGTAATACTAAATAGTTATACATGGTTTTCCACATATAATATCAAGTCATAACTTTTAGTTTCTCCATTAAACAATAAATAAGAATAATAGAATCACATTTTAAGGTTAAAAATAATTTTATATTTTCCATTAATATATACATGTTATTGTTTAACATAATAAAAACTTTATTAAGCAAAAGATGTTACATCATTTTTTTATTTTATTTGGTTGATATATAGTGGATTAGTATAAGTTGAATTTAAATATGGATCACCATTAATCAATTATATAACTACTGTTTATTCATTCATTAGACATCTCTGATCATCAGTTTAGTAATTAACTATGAAACAATTAAATTATTAGACAATAACAATTAAAATAACCATTATTAAATGTCCTCAAGGTTTAATCTTATACCTTCCATCTTATTTTCAAATAAAAATACTCATCCATGTAACTAGAAAAGATTGGATGTGATTATTATAAATTTAACGAGGAGAGCTCAAAGTACAACAATACGCATCGGCATCGATAGGTATGACGATATTCCTAACAGGCATAGATAGGGATCAGGACGATCTCGTTTTATCGTCTGAAAATTCCTCCGAGTTCGATTTCTTCCAATACCCAGAATATTTGCGATGAGTCCTTGAACCCAAATGATAAAGATAAGAATAAAGGCTTTGAAAACTGCAATTCTGCATCATTCGAATGGAATGGGGACTGCAATGTGAAAACCCCTGAAATACTTTGGAGTTTTGCTGATACGACCACGTGCTCCGGAAAATCTAATTCCTGGGGCCTTATCTTCTGTGTGGCCCATGGTCATATCACCGAAACATGAAAGTACTTCAGGGATTTTAACATTGCAGTACCCTTCCATTCAAATGATGCAGAATTGCACTGTTCGAAGCCATTATTCTTATCTTTATCATTTGGGTTCAAGGATTCATCGCAAATATTCTGGGTAGAAGCGCAGCACAGGGAAGAAACCGAACTCAGAGGAATTTCAGACGATAAAACAGATCATCTCCTCCTCCGTCTGGTTGATTATTCTCCTTTCTGAAGACCTTACCAGCTTCTGAATTCCATATCTTCAAGAAATAATCAGTGGGTGGATTATCGCTAGGCATTGTGATAATTTCCAACGTCTTATTGATCTGATAACCAGCAGCAGAAGTAGAAGACATGAGCAGTTATTTTCTCAACAGACGAACTTCTACTTTTGCATTTTCCCACTGTGCCTTGTGAGGTCAAAGTACTCGAACAATAAAGGTGCGCTGGGCTTCACAGGAAATAAGCAGGACAACTCCAGTATCTGCAGGTTACAATGGCGCGTGCATCAGTGGGGGAGTATGGCGAGAATTTCGAAAATAAAATTACATAAAATTATAAGTATATTGGATAAACATATATAAATATGGAGTATGTGCAGTGTATATATAAATATAATATATATTACACACCAGCAAGCTCGGGAAGAGCACGCCAGCTCGCATGCCCATTCTTCTGAACTAATTGACGAGAATTTTGTCGTCCTCGTGAGTCCAGGGCCCCTTCTTTAACCCCGCTTTGTCACAGAACGGAGCTCTGCCCCATCTTAGACCTCTGAGTTGAGCATGCAGAAATTCCAGAAGTATAACGCGTTTGTAATCTGATGCTCCCCAGAATGATAGAAACAATAATCTCCAATGCATGAGCCAGTGGTATATATTGAACTTAAACGTCCTTGAGATGCAGGAATAGAAGTGGGGACCAGCGATATTAAATGGTGTACTGGTGTGTATGGTAAAAGTAGTCATTTAAACAAAAAAGTAAGAGGTGAATCCGTGATGTGTATGTATGGTGATGTGTACATCTAGTCATAAAAAAAAAAAAAGAGGTGATGTGAAGTGGCAAATATCCAGTCTGCTATGTAGTATTGAATGTTGCTGCATATGAATTATAGGTAGTTGGATCTGCATTGTTTTCAGATTTGACTGTGTATATTTCATCTGTAAGCAGCATTCAATGCTGCTGTGTTAATATCCAGTTCTGTTATACAACATTGATCAGATGCGAAGGCAATTCAGATCTGCTAGATATTGGCTGCCGGATGGAAATGCAGAACTGGAAAAAAGGTGTAAAAGTTGTCATTGCAGATAAATGGATTTGTTTGCTTGACTAGACTGAGTGTGAAGTATTAGTGTTTTTAAGTGGAGTAAATCAATTTTAAAAGTAAAGAGTTTTGATTTAAAATAAGTTGAATTTGGTCAAAATTTGAAACACAGAAAAAATTATATAGTAAAAATTTACAATTTATCCAAACTTTGAGTTGTTGAATAGCCTATTTGAAGGGAGAAGGAAGATTTAAAAAATTACTTACATATTATTAATAATGGTATCATGTTAGAACATCTTGGTCATGTAATTGAAGTCAAGAGCTACTCAATGCTTCAGCATTGGATTTATGTTATATGAAGCATTGGATTTATGTTATATGAGGGTGAGGCTGGGGGTAAGCCAAATATGAGAGAAAATGGGGTGGGGCAAAGAGAAAATGCATTACATTTTTTCTCATATTTGCCCCACCCCCCACCATTTTCTCTCATAATTGGCCCACCGTCCACCCTCATACATTTTCTCTCATATTTGCTCCACCTCCTAACTTCATATTACATTTTCTCTCATATTTACCCCACCCCCATCCTCATATATTATTACATTTTCTCTCATATTTGCCCCACCTCACACCCTCATATATTATTACATTTTTTCTCATATTTTCCCCACCCTCATATTACATTTTCTCTCATATTTGCACCATCCTCCACCCTCATATACGGTGGGGGGTGGGGCAAATATGAGAGAAAATGCATTTTCTCTCATATTTGCCCCACCCCTCACCGTATATGCATTTTCTCTCATATTTGCCCCACCCCCCACCGTATATGAGGGTGGTGCAAATATGAGAGAAAATGTAATATGAGGGTGGGAGATGCGGCAAATATGAGAGAAAATGCATTACATTTTTCTCTCATATTTTCTCCACCCATATGAGAGAAAACTTAATACATTTTATCTCATATGGGTTGGGCAAATATGAGAGAAAAATGGAGTGGAGGGTGGGGCAAATAGGAGAGAACATATTTGCCAAACCCATATGAGAGAAAATGTAATACATTTTCTCTCATATTTGGGGTGGGGCAAATATTAGAGAAAATATATTACATTTTTCTCTCATATTTTCCCTACCCATATGAGAGAAAATGTAATACATTTTCTAATACATTTTCTCTATGTATTGACTGTGTATATTTCATCTGCAACAACATTCAATGCTGCTGCGTTAATATCCAGTTCTGCTATACAACATTGATCAGATGGGAAGACAATTCAGATCCTACAGCTTATAATCCACCTATTGGATATTGGCTGCTTGATGGGAATGCAGAACTGGGAAGGTGTAAAAGTTGTCATTGCAAATAAATGGATTTGTTTGCTTGACTAGAGTTAGTGTGAAGTATTAGTATTTTTAAGTGGAGTAAATCAATTTTAAAAGTAGA
Organism: Picea sitchensis; assembly: GCA_010110895.2. Taxonomy (NCBI): domain Eukaryota; kingdom Viridiplantae; phylum Streptophyta; class Pinopsida; order Pinales; family Pinaceae; genus Picea; species Picea sitchensis. The sequence continues at coordinate 97,295 of SNQJ01S0035755.1, forward strand.
GAGTTTTGATTAAAAATAAGTTGAATTTGGTCAAAATTTCAAACAGAGAAAAAAATTATATAGTAAAAATTTACAATCTATCCAAATTTTGATTTGTTGTATAGCCTATTTGAACCAGAAGAAGGAAGATTAAAAAAAATACTTACATATTATTAATAATGGTATCATGTTAGAACATCTTGGCTATGTAATTGAAGCCAAGAGCCACTCAATGCTTCAACATTGGATTTATGTGATATGATGGTGGGGGGTGGAGCAAATATGAGAGAAAATGTAATACATTTTCTCTCATATTTGCACCACCCCCACCCTCACCCTCATATTACATTTTCTCTCATATTTGCTCCACCCCACACCCTCATATATTATTACATTTTTTTCTCATATTTTCCCCACCCTCATATTACATTTTCTCTCATATTTACATTTTCTCTCATATTTGCCCCACCCACATGAGACAAAAAGTAATACATTTTCTCTCATATTTGGGGTGGGACAAATATGAGAGAAAATGTATTACATTTTTCTCTCATATTTGCCCTACCCATATGAGAGAAAATGTAATACATTTTCTCTCATATTTGCTATGAGGGTGGGGGGTTGGACAAATATGAGAAAAAATGTAAGGGGGTGGGACAAATATGAGAGACATTTTCTCTCATATTTTCCCCACGTTTGCTATGAGGGTGGGGGGCTGAGGTAAATATGAGAGAAAATGTATTGGGTCAAATATTACATTTTCTCTCATATTTGCACCACCCCCCACCCTCATATAATACATTTTCTCTTATATTTGCCTCACTCCCTACCCTCATATATATGAGGGTGGAGGGTGAAGAAAATATGAGAGAAAATGTAATAATATTTGCCTTCCCCCCACCCTCATATAGATATGTATGGTCTAATTATTCTACAAAATGTTTTTTTTTTTTTTTGTAATTTGCCAACATAAATTTGTATGAAATTATTATTTTTTGTTATTTAAAATTCATTTATGAATACAAATAGATTCAACATATTGAAATGCTCTAAGGCATTCAAATTATACAAAAATAATCACTGAAATCTATAAATCTAACAATTTTTTACTGAATTGTAGACAAATATTTCACCAAAAAACATTCATTTAGTAAAACGTTTAAACTACTCTCACAGATATAGCCCAAAAGTTATTATATCGTTCTATCTTATTAATCTAACTCCGTAGACAGTAACCTTGAATGCGTGGGGTCATAGTTGTTACCCACTGCTCATGTGAGTGTCGTTGCAAAATGCCACTCTCATACCAAATTTAATAACTATTGCATGGTAAGTGCTAACTAAACATTTTACGGGAGCATTTTACGCGGCTCCCGTGAGGGTTTCACTAAGGGAGTCGCTCCCGTGAGGGTTTTACTAAGGTAGTTTCTTATTATTGGGAAACTTGTAATTGAGGAGTGGGTGTAAGGATTGGGTAAAAAGTTTAAAACTTAATATGCATAATATTAATATTTAATGATATGTATATTGACACATGTTATTATTATTAAATTAAGGGTTTCTAAAGTTAAGGGGGTGTTGAAGAATTTATGTGTATAAAAGTGGTCACAAGGTTATATAAGATTAAAGTATGGGGATTTAAAAGTTAATAAGAGATATTTGGTAATCTAAAGTGCCATAAAGATGAAATCATGAGATTATTAACTAGATTTTAATTAATATTAGAAAAGTTTTGATTTAACGAAAAGAATTGGAAAGATAAATATTTTGTACATTTTTATTTTACATATAAATAATGTATATTTAATATTATTAATGTATATTTAATTATGTTTAATGTATGTTTATAATATAATTTTTTTGAATATATACTTATAAATCAACATAAATGGTTTTCAATAAAAGTTTACTCTTAAAATTTCACTTGAGCCCTTAAAAGCAATAGTTCAAGTTTTTGACCTATCCTAATCCATTTAACAAAACCATTTAAATAATAAAGATTAGACTAACAAAACTCTTAAAACTTAAAATGAACAAATCATTTAAAATATAACCTCATACACATTAAAAACCATTCAAAATATAACCTCATACAGAGAAAAAAAAAAACAAAAAAAACACATAACTTGAAATTACTTACACACTAAAAACTCTCAACCTTGAATATGCATATTATTTATGATAAACCAAAGGTTCTATAGTAACCTTGAATGCGGGGTCATAGCTATAGTATCCTTGAATGCTTACGGTCATAGTTATAGTTGTTGCCTATTGCTTTAGTTGAGAAACTTGTAACTAAGGGGTGGGTGTAAGGGTTGGTTCAAAAGTTTAATATTTAATGGCATGTACACTATCATTATTGAACCAAGGGTTTTTTAAGTTAATAGAGGGTTGTTGGGGAATTTGTGTGCCATAAAGGTGGTTATATGGTTATATAGTGGTTATATAGTGATTGAATTATAAGGATTTAAAAGTTAATAATGGATATTTGGGTAATCTAAAGTGCCATAAAGATGAGATCATGAGATTATTAATCGGACTTTAATTAATATTAGAAAGGTTTTGATTTAAGGGAAGGGATTGGAAAGATATGTATTCTCTACATTTTTGTTTTACATATAGACAATGTGTATTTAATAAGATTAATATATATTTAGTTATATTTGTTTCTTGTCTGAATGTATGATATTAGTTCTTAATATAATTTTTTTGAAAACATATTTATAAGTCAACATAAACTTTCAATAAAAGTTTTTTTTTTTGAAAATATACTTGTAAGTCAACATAAATGACTTTCAATAAAAGTCTACTCTCCAAATCTTACTTGGGTCATTGAAGGCAATAGTTCAAGTTTTTGACCTACTCTAATAGACTTAACAAAACCATTTAAATAACATAGAATAGGCTAACCAAATTATCTACTGACTAAAAGCTCTCAACCTTAAATATGCATACTATTTATGATAAACCAAAGGATCAATGCTTCTCAATTAAAACTTAATGATTGAGTGTTATGCATATTTTATTTATTTCAAATCCTTTCATGTTAAAGTGGTCTCCATAATGGCATGTCCCAATAGTATTTGTTAGGTATTGCTTTAACTATTATGGTGAAGTACTTCAAGTACTTGAATGCCAAGATCATTTCTTTGAGTCAATGTTAGATATTTTTTTAACTATTATGGTGAAGTATCTCAAATTAGAATGTCTATAAAAAATTTTTGGGCAAATGAGATAACACAAACTATTAATATTATGGTTTACTAATGTATTGTGAAATCAACTATGAGAGATATCAAATGAATATTTCATTAAAATTGTTTAATTTTGATACAATAAAATTGTTCTTTAATTTGAGTCCCTTTTAGTTGGATGAGATGAGATTACCTTTCATTAATAACAAAAATAACATAATTCAAAATGAGTACCTAAATTTTTAAAGGTAGTTATTAAAAAAAGTATGAGGTGATTCAGTGATGTGTATGTATGGTACAAGTAGTTATTAAAAAAAGTTATTTGAGTCCTTTTTAGTTGGATGAGATTACCTTTCATTAATAACACAAATAACACAATTCAAAATGAGTATCTAAAATTTTATTGGTAGTTATTAAAAAAGTATGAGGTGATTCGGTGATGTGAATGTATGGTACAAGTAGTTATTTAAAAAACTAATTTGAGTCCCTTTTAGTTGGATGAGATTACCTTTCATTAATACCACAAATAACACAATTCAAAATGAGTACCTAAATTTTTTACAGGTAGTTATTAAAAAAAGTATGAGGTGATTCGGTGATGTGTATGTATGGTACAAGTAGTTATTAAAAAAAGTAATTTGAGTCCCTTTTTAGTTGGATGAGATTACCTTTCATTAATAACACAAAATACACAATTCAAAATGAGTACCTAAATTTTTACAGGCAGTTATTAAAAAAAGTATGAAGTGATTTAGTGATGTGTATGTATGGTACAAGTAGTTATTAAAAAAAGTAATTTGAGTCCCTTTTAGTTGGATGAGATTACCTTTCATTAATAACACAAATAACACAATTAAAAATGAGTACTTAAATTTTTATAGGCAGTTATTAAAAAAAGTATGAGGTGATTCGGTGATATGTATGTATGGTACAAGTAGTTATTAAAAAAACTAATTTGAATCCCTTTTAGTTGGATGAGATTACCTTTCATTAATAACACAAATAACACAATTCAAAATGAGTACCTAAATTTTTACAGGTAGTTATTAAAAAAAGTATGAGGTAATTCGATGATGTGTATGTATGGTACAAGTAGTTATTAAAAAAATTAATTTGAGTCCCTTTTTAGTTGGATGAGATTACCATTCATTAATAACACAAAATACACAATTCAAAATGAGTACCTAAATTTTTATAGGGAGTTATTAAAAAAAGTATGAAGTGATTCGGTGATGTGTATATATGGTACAAGTAGTTATTAAAAAAAGTAATTTGAGTCCCTTTTAGTTGGATGAGATTACCTTTCATTAATAACACAAATAACACAATTAAAAAGGAGTACTTAAATTTTTATAGGCAGTTATTAAAAAAAGTATGAGGTACCTAAATTTTTACAGGTAGTTATTAAAAAAAGTATGAGGTGATTGGATGATGTGTATGTATGGTACAAGTAGTTATTAAAAAAAGTAATTTGAGTCTCTTTTAGTTGGATGAGATTACCTTTCATTAATAACACAAATTAAAATGAGTACCTAAATTTTTACAGGTAGTTATTAAAAAAAGTATGAGGTGATTGGTGATGTGTATGTATGGTACAAGTAGTTATTATAAAAAGTAATTTGTGTCTCTTTTAGTTGGATGAGATTACCTTTCATTAATAACATAAATAACAAAATTCAAAATGAGTACCTAAATTTTTATAGGTGGTTATTAAAAAAGTATGAGGTGATTGGGTGATGTGTATGTATAGTACAAGTAGTTATTAAAAAAAGTAATTTGAGTCCCTTTTAGTTGGATGAGATTACTTTTTATTAATAACACAAATAACACAATTCAAAATGAGTACTTATAAGTAGTTATTAAAAAAAATATAAAGTGATTTGATTATGTATATGCATGATATAAGTAATTAAAAAAAAGAAGAGGTGATATGAATGTGGGAAGAAGGTGCGAAAATTGTCATTCCACATAAATGGATTTGTTTACTTGAGTAGAGTAAATGTGAAGTATTAATAATTTTTAGTGAAGTAAATTAATCTTAAAAATAAAGAGTTTTGATTAAAAATAAAGTTGAATTTGGTAAAAATTTCAAACATAGAAAAAATTTATATAGTGAAATTTTACAATTTATCGAAATTTTGAGTAGTTGAATCGCCTATTTGAACCGGGCGAAGGAAGATTAAAAAAATTACTTACATATTATTAATAATGGTATCATGTTAGAACATCTTGGCCACGTAAATGAAGTCAAGCGCAACGCGATAGAAGCATTGGATTTATGTTTGGGGTGGGGTCATATAGATATAGCACAAAAGTTGTTATATCGTTCTATCGTATTAATCTAACTCCGTAAACAGTAACCTTGAATGCGTAGGGTCATAGTTATAGTTGTAACCTTGAATGCGTAGGGTCATAGTTATAGTTATAACCTTGAATGCGTGGGGTCATAGCTATAGTATTCTTGAATGCGTAGGGTCATAGTTATAGTTGTTACCTATTGCTCTTATGAGTATCGTTGCAAAATGCCACTCTCATAACAAATTTAATAACTATTGCATGATAAGTGCTCACTAAACATTTTACGAGGCTCCCATGAGGGTTTCACTAAGGGAGTCTTTTTATTGTTGGGAAACTTGTAACTAAGGGTTGGGTGTAAGGGTTGGTTCAAAAGTTTAATACTTAATATGTATAATATTTAATGATATGCACACTGATTCATATTATCATTATTAAATCAAGGGTTTATAAAGTTAATATAGGGGTGTTGGAGAATTAATAGATACTTAATATGTATAATATTTAATGATAGGCACATTAATTTATGTTATCATTATTAAATCAAGAGTTTATAAAGTTAATATGGGGGTGTTGGAGAATTAATAGAGGGATGTTGGGGAATTTATATGCTATAAAGGTGGTTACATGGTTGTTATATAATGATTAAATTATGGAAAAGTTAATAAGGGATGTTTGGGTAAACTAAAATGTCATAAAATGAGATTATAAGGCTATTAAGTGGGCTTTGATTAATATTAAAGAGGTTTTGATTTAAGGGAAGGGATTAGAAAGATATGTATTATGTAAATTTTTTATTTTACATATAGACAATGTATATTTAATAAGATTAATGTATATTTAGTTATGTTTGTTTTTTGTCTGAATGTATGATATTAGTTCATAATACAATTTTTTTTTAAATATACTTCATATTAGTTCATAAATTTCCCAATAAAGGGTTGTTGGGGAATTTATGTGACATAAAAGTGGTCACAGGGTTATATAGTGATTAAATTATGGGGATTTGAAAGTTAATAAGGGATATTTGGGTAATCTAAAGTGCCATAAAGATGAGATCATGAGATTACTAATCGAACTTTGATTAATATTAGAGAGGTTTTGATTTAAGGGAAGGGATTCTAAGGATATGTATTCTCTACATTTTTGTTTTATATATAGACAATGTGTATTTAATAAGATTAATATATATTTAGTTATGTTTGTTTCTTGTCAGAATGTATGATATTAGTTCATAATATAATTGTTTTGAAAATATACTTGTAAGTCAACATAAATGACTTTCAATAAAACTCTACTCTCCAAATCTCACTTGGGTCATTGAAGGCAATAGTTCAAGTTTTTGACCTACCCTAATAGACTTAACAAAGTCATTTAAACAACATAGAGTAGGCTAACCAAACTTTAAGACTTTAGGTCAACAAACCATTCAAAATATAACCTCATACACCTTAAAAAAAACCCGAACTTGAAATTACCTACACACTAAAAAATCCCAACCTTGAATATGCATAGTATTTATGATAAACCAAAGGATCAATGCTTCTCAATTAAGACTCAATGATTAAGTGTTATACATATTTTATTTATTTCAAATCCTTTCATGTTAAAGTCATCTCTATAATGTCATGCCCCAATAGTTTTTGTTAGGTATTTCTTTAACTAGTATGGTGAAGCACTTCAAGTCCTTGAATGCCAAGATCATTTCTTTGAGTGAATTTGACACCAGAATGGCATGTCCCCATAGTTTTTGTTAGATATTTCTTTAACTATTATGGTGAAGTACTTCAAATCTGAATGCCTATATCATTTCTTTGGGTAAATGAGCTAACATAAACTATTAATGTTGTGGATTACTAATGTACTGTGAAATCAATTATTTATTATATGAGAGATATCGAATGAATATTTCATTAAAATGGTTTAATTTTGATACAATAAGATTGTTTTTTAATTTGAATCATTTTAGTTGGATGAGACCGGCTTTCATTAATAACACTATTTAAAATGAGTACCTACTTTTTTACTAATATCACTTATATAAATGACATTTTATACATTTTCATTAGATCAATTTATTTTGGAGCATTATACTCCAATATCCACTCTTAAAGTTGCAATGATAACTATTAAAATTTGATTTATATCCTCTCTTCTACTCCAATATCCCTATCACTAAAAGTCTCTCAATTATTTTTAGAGAAAGGAAGTGGGTTTAACCATGTTTTCTTCATAAATACATTTGGCTCCAAGAGGCCACCTTCACTGTTCAAAATCAGTTTCACATGTGAGTATCTTAGTAACATTAGTTACCCCGATAAAAGACCATAAAGAAAGGATGGAGATTGCATAGAGATACTTTGATCCAGGCAAACCAACGCTTTGAGCAAGGTTCAAACTTTTTCCTCTAATAACATTTTATATGTATTTTGGGTGGTCCATCAAAATAAGTTTTTTATTTCCATAAGAGGTCACACTAAAATTTCTAGGGTCTATGAACTCCATGCAACACACACACACACACATAGAGAGAGATGCCCACATGTATAAAAATTAATATTAAATGTTTTCATATCAACGTGACAATTTTGAATTTAGGGTTTATGAAGGCTACTGAGCCAAATGCGGAATGGGGTGTTTCACCAATTGTTGGAAATATATTCATGTCCTCTATTCTTTACAACATATGGTTCAATAATCAAAGGCTAGATGAAGGATTTATCATTTTATAAAGACATGAAACCAAGGGATTCCATCGATTCTTTTTTTAAGTCATTTTTAATTATTTGGGGAACACTCTTTGACTTTGATTTTGATCTCAAAATCACATATAGGGAATTGTGCTAAATGTAAATCTTCAAGGACAAAGTATTAGGAATATATTTATTGTGGGGAAGGATATGAAGGTGTCAGAGCTTTGATGACTTCCCATGATTGTTGACAATCCAGAGAAGCCTCGCAATTGCTAAACAACCTTTGAAATTTAGTGATTCCTTTATTGAAGGATGTAATCCATTGTGAGGAATTGGGAAATAATTTTGTAGGTCCTTCATGAAGCCTTCCTCTTCTCTAGGAATAATTTCATTGAAGAGGGAGTAAAATCATTGAGATGGGAAGATTGTTCATTGTCCAACCCAATGATTTGTCTCGTGAAGGATTAATAATTAAGTACAAAGGCTATCAATCCCATGGAGTTAGTGATGATACTTGATGTCTCAAGTGGGAAACATTTTCCATTTCGGTCCTAACCAAAATATTTCTATTTTTAGTCAATTAACTCAAGAAAATTCAAACCAGTTGGATGGAGGGTTATCACGCCTCTAGAACCATTGAAAATAGCTTAATAAACTTTGAATTCAATGATTTTCCTAAAGAAAAAAAGTCCACTTCATCAAGTCATTTTTTTCCAAAATAAAAAAAAATGACCTTACTAAGCCTTGAACGCAATGATTTTCCCCTTAGAGACAAAGTTCTCACTTCACCTTGTTATTTCATATATAAACCAATTTATTTTTCTTATAGCCCTCAAACTAACTAATTGACATGCTCATATTGGTTGTTTATAAAGTGTGACTTGCATTTTCCATTAGCGGGTGAAGCATTGGCTTCTTAAAGTCTATGTGTTAGATTCTTTACCCTCATTTTTCCTCTCTTTCATTCAATCAACCTCCTTCTTCATTATTTATTTGTAATTATCTTCTCTAATTCAATTTGTAGGTTTGTTCTTTTCCACAGACATCCCAACAAGCAAGCAAGCATTATTTTCATCTTTGAAGTAATGTGTAGTTACTGAAGGCCATAGAGATGTGTGTTCCATTTAAAAAAAAATGAGTTGTAATTGTGTTTGGGCTTTTGGATGTTGTTCTTAGGATAAAATACTTACCTACTAGTTAGCATGTGCAAATGGGATTGATTCACCCTCTAGCAGTGTGTTTCCATTCACAAAGTGAGGAGGTTGAGTCCCTCATTATTTGGAGTTCATACTTCACCAAGAAAATCAAATATTCACTATTGCAATGACCAGAGAGGTGCCAAACAATAGTAAGATCAAGTTGTAAGAAGACTAGTTTTCCTTTGGAGTGTCTAGCACTATTGGAGAAAAGGAAGAGAAATATTTGGTAATGAAGAATAGGATAAAGGATGGCTCTAATATTGTCTCATGGATATTGATAAATATTACTTCACAAATAGATAAGTGAAACAAATTTGAAGCCAACTTAATGAGTCCTTTGTCGACATCATTTTTTACAGTGAAAAAATATTCTCGTAAGCTTTCTTGATAGGTTTATCTTTTTATTCCTCATTTTGTAGGCTCAATCTTGAAATTTTACTACAAGGAAAATACCAAGTGAATGCTCATGACCACATCTCCCTTCTCTATTTTTAGAGAAGGTGGGAAGTCGAAGGTTTTAGTGAATATTTCTTTTTTGATCCACTTCAAACATATTATCACACTAATGTACTCTTTTAATATTCACACCATTTCTTAAACATACTACAAGCACCAATGTAGGTTAACATATTTCATAAAAAATATTGATTGCTTTTTAAATAAATTATTGTCGGTGCACACCCAAAATATTAAATAACACAAGTGCATAAGCATACCATGCAACTAGGTTTATAATTTTTCAAAACAAAATCTTTTCAATCACCCAATAGATTAAATCTCACTAGTGTGTAACCCTACCATGTTCATCGAGTTAGGTAAAACTATTTGTGTTCAAGAAAAATATATTTGATGTATCTAAAATGTTGACCCACACTAATGTGTAAACATTGCCAAGTACAACGATGGAGATTCAAACATAGAGTTAATACACAAAAATTTATCTCATAATGCAACACAAAAATAAGATAAAACACTTATATTTTAAAAATGGTTTTACAGGCAGCTTATTAGGACATACATTCCACCCAACCATATAATTTTTGTTCCATATCTCAACAACAAGTCATCCCTGAGTCGGGTCTAGAAATCCATAAAAATAGGTGGTCTCTCACTACCCACTCATAACTTAGAAAAACCCACAACCCATTGGTATTCTCCTACAACTATCCCAATTTTCTACCAACTCTCTTCCTCTCGACCTTTCCAACCCAAGGAATGTACCCCGTCACTGCTCTTAGTCCATCGGGTATCCCATTCGTTTATCAGGATCTCTCTGGCACAGGTAACCAAGAATCTCACTACTGAAAAACTCAAGGGAGCTCAATGCTAGGAAAACTACCAATAAAACAACAACAATCACTTGTTTTTATAGTAAAACTCACATAGGAATTCACTCTTCAGGACTAACAACCTAGATATTTAGTCCTCTCAATATGCTCCAGAATTATTCTTCCATGGTTTCTCTAGATCCAAGCTCTTCTTCCCTGCTCACTACTTGTTGTTCATGCCAAAAATATTGACTGTATAAAGCTTCTCTGACTGCCCATACATATTTCCTTTATTTTCTTTCTTTCTTGACTTACACACTTCCACCTATATCATAGTCCAATAAATTATGTGGTTAGGGCCAGACACATATTTCTTTAATAATGACACATGAAATGCATTATGCACTCTCATGGATGCATGAAATGCTAACATGTATGCAATTGGCTCTATATTCTCTAATATTTCAAAAGGTCCACAATATCTTGCTGCCAAATTTGGGAAACATCCTAATCTTAGCAAACTTCTCTTCACCTTCACTTTTAAAAATACATGTTCGCCCAACTTAAAATATCTAAAATCTTTGTTCTTGTCTGCATAATGTTTCTACCTATCCTGGGAAACCTTTAAATTCTTCTTGATAATTGTCATTTTCTCTTCCATTTACTTCAATAAATCTATCCCAATTACTACTCTATCTGTTGGATTATCCCAACTCACTAGTGTGTTCCACTTCTCTCCATACAATTCTTCAAACATGATCATTTTTAATGAGGTTTGATACCCATTGTTGTAAGAAAATTCCACTGAATGAATATAATCCTCCCACTTTGGTTCTTGGTTCATCACATACATTATGAGCATGTCCTCAATTATTCTATTAGTCCTCTCTATTTTCCCATTTGACTTTGGGTGATATGATGTACTGAGATTTAAATTCGTCAAAAGCCTTTGAACAAACCCTTCAAAAAATTGGATGTAAAATTTTTGGTCTAAGTCTGAAATTATTGCCTTGGGCACTCCATGTAGCCTAGAAACTTCCTTCATGTAGATTTCTGCAATGTTTTCTACCTTGTGTGTAGTCTTCATAGGAATATAATGTTCAACCTTTGTTAGTTTATCCACCAACACAATGATGGAATCATGTTGCTTAAATGTTCTAGGAAGCTTAGTAATAAAATCCACTATGACTACTTCCCACTTCCATTCTAGAATGGGAAATCGTTGTAACAACCATGCTGTATGTCTATGTTCAGTCTTCACCCTTTATCATTCTAAGCATCTCGCTATATAATTAGCCACTTCTTTCTTCATTCCATGCCAAAAATATTGGCCTCTTACAGCTGCAATTGACTTCTAATATATTGGGTGTCCAACATACAGTACATTTTCCATTTACCTCATCACTATAGTTTTCAACTCACTAGAATTTGGCACATATATATTTCCCCTATATGTGAGAATTTCATCCTCCTATAGCTCATAATATTTAAATTTCTGCTATAAAATTCCTTGTTGTAATATTTCTTTTATTGCCAAATAATTTTGATTTGAATTTGGATTTGCAATAATTATATCTTTTAGATCAGTCATGCACACGATGGTGGCTACAATATGCATCCCATGCGATCTCCTGCTGAGTGTATCAACCATTTGATTCTCTTTTCCTTTTATGTGCTTAATCTCAAAGTCATATTCAATAAGGAATTCCATCCATCTAATGTGTCAAACATTTAATGGGGTTTGTCCAAACAAATTTTTCAGACCACAGTTGTCTGTCCTTAGCTCAAATTTCCTCCCCATGAGATAATGTCTCCACATTTTTAATGCATGAATAATAACTGCTAATTCTAGATCATGGGTAACATAATTTCTCCCACGCTCTTTTAATTTTTGTGACTTGTAGCATATAACATGATCGATTCCTGTGAGGACTCCATTGAACCCTTCCTTTCATGCATCTTTGCACACCATAAAATCTTCATCCAGATATGAAATATTCAATATTGGTGCACTTGTCAAGATGTCCTTTAACCGTTGAAAGCTCTCTTCACACTTGGGAGTCCATTTAAATTTCACTCCCTTCTTTTGCAAAGAAGTGATTGAGCTTGCAATATTTGAGAATCCTTTTATAAATATTCGGTAATAACTGACAAGATCCATGAATGATCTACCCTCTATCACATTTCTTGGTGTTGTTCATCCTCTAATGGCCTCTATATTATTGGGATCAATTGTGATGCCTTCTATGGAACTTATATACCCCAAGTAGTGAATCTTCTTTTGATAAAAGATGCACTTAGTTAGCTTAGCATACAATGCTCTCTTAAAACTTGCAACACCATTCCTAACCATTTCTCATGCTCCTCCTCTACCTTTGAGTAAATGAGTATATTATCCAAGAACACAATTATAAACTTGTCTAGTTATTCCCTAAACACTCCATTCATCGGGCACATAAAAACAAATAGGGAATTTGATAGTCCAAATGGTACTATCATGAATTCATAATACCCGTCTCTTGTCCTTAATGATGTCTTGATGGTGTCTTCTCCCTTTATCCTCAATTGATGATATCATGTTCTCAATTCAATCTTGGAAAAGATTCTTGGACCTTTCAACTGATCAAATAGATCATCAATCCTTGGAAAATGACATTTGTTCTTTATGCTGACTTTATTTAGCTTCCTGAAATAAACACACATCATTAAGGTTTTGTCTTTCTTCTTCACAAAAAGAACTGGGGAATGCCAAGGTGACACACTTGGGGCATATATACCCCTTCTTTAACAACTCTTCAAGTTGCATATGCAACTCTTTCAACTCTGGCGTGCCTATTTTATATGGTGCTTTGGACACTAGGGAGGCTCCTAGCATGACATCAATAGATAAATCAATGTCTCTGTTTGGTGGCAGTCCTGGGATTTCTTCAAAAACATCCTCAAAATTACTCAAGAACAAATGGTGTTCAATGATTTCCATCTTATCTTTGGAAGCCTAGTCCATATGGCTTGCAAAAATATGACATCCCTTCCTGAAATTATTTTTAAATTACATAGCTCAAATTTCTCTAACAACTACAACTCTTGGAATGCCTTAAACCTTGCCTTGATTCCCCTCTTCATCAATACATGTGATTGTATTGTTGTAACAATCTAGAGTATCATGGTGTTTTTCCAACCAATCCATGAAAATTAGACAATCATGTGAACCCAATGGTATGATGTTCACATATACCTTTGTGCTAAGTCCATTCATGTCTATTGGACAATCTTTAATTGGCTCATTGATTTTCCTCTTATCCCCTTGTTTATGTTTGAATATGTTAAGACCGAAACAAAAACCTCATGAGGATATTAATGCCCCTATGCTTTTAAAGAGGTGGTACTCCTCTATAAGTTCTTTTAAGATTTTATTTAAAAAATATATATTGGATTATGCCAACAAGCAAAACCCAAATCTTTATTGCTCAATAAAATTTAAAATATCATAAAATACAAGAGTTCCCGAGAAATGGACTAGGAACCTTAAATATCACATTTGATATAAATGAATAAATTGTAGAAAATAATAGAAACTCTCACATCGATCAAAGTTTTAGATATTTATAGTCACATTCAAAATAAAAGAGAAAATGGTCCAGCGTGTTATCACACTAAGTTGCCTTGGGTCTTTAGCCCTTAGTTTTAAGTTTTTTAAGCCTTTAGATTTTAAATTTTGATTTATTTTCTTAAGTGTGATTTACTTAGGTTACATTGAATAAATGAAGGCTTGAGTGATGACTCATTTTTGACCCACACATAGATTTTTGGCCTAGGTTCATTTTATTGGCTTATGTTTTGACTCACTTCATGACTTGAAACCAAGCCTGACTCATCCCATGACCAACTTGACTTGACATGCCACTCTTCTCACTCATACCTTCGTATCCTTGACATGTTGTCCCTTTGTCCTCTTAAAATGGTCAAATCAACTTTTTGAAAAAGGAGCGCTGCCAACTCACTAGGAGTTTCCGTAGCGCACTCCCTTTCCTTAATCCTTTGCCATGATTTGTTATCATAGTGATGATGTCATGTCTACCTTGTTTTCAAAACCTTGGTTAGTTAAAATATGCCTTCGAGGATTTGATCTTTATGAGCTTGCTAACGGTTTTCAAGTTTTGAATGTTCAAAACTCGACGCTGCTAAAACTACCAGTTCGGACCAGTTGGCAGTGGTGCTACAGGATCGGTTGCTGAGGTGGATTTGGAAGATGAGATGCTCGTGGTAATATCCTAAACAATTGAAGAACTCCAGTTATCATCAATTTTCCAGGTATCCCATGGTTTCCTTCCTTTGCATATCAAACTTGAGGTAGTAATTATTGCATGAAGTTTTGGCAGCGTCGTGTCTGCAAAATCTCCCCTTCCCTCATACTTTTCTATCAATTTTTTCTCTCACATAAACCTGCAGTCATCATCACCTGGATTTTAGTTGTAAGACATCCATTCACCTGGCTCCTGAGTTTTGAGTTCCCAAGCAAACTTTACTCCTTGTATGCGCGATGCGCTACCCAAAATCGTTGCTAAAAATACACTGCCTTTTCCCCTGCTTCCTATGCTATTTAGATTGGAGTGTTTTCAACTCAGTTTTCAAAACCATTGTAATGGTTTCCTTCACCATATTTTCATTCCTCAGTTTGAAATCTGTAAGTAGTAAGGGAAGGGAAATTTGCAGCTCTTGTTCTCCAAAGCCATCGAGCCATGTGAGTTAGGGGACAGTCCTAGGAAAAAACAACCATTGTTCACTATCAATATCCTTTTGAAGTATGCCTCCATTTATTTTCCTATCCTTCACTGTACCATAGCTTTTAAACTCTCATCTTGACCCATGGAGACACCTCAGAAGAAGAAATCACATAAGGGAGGTACTATGGTTAGAACTGAAACTGCAAACATTCATTTATTTGAGGCAAAGCCTATGGTTAGAGAAGTTTTTTAAAGGGTGGGCTGCCTTGCTTTCTGCCAAAACATGCAGAGGGGTCATCCTAAGGTGGAAAAACAATTTTCCTCACATTTTGATGGCCTAAAGACTAAGGTAGGATACATAGAGTTTGAGGTGTTTGAAACCTCCATTTTAGCAGCCACAGGGATTCCTATCACATGAGAGAAATGGTTTAAATACATGGCTTTGAATTCATCCTTCTCCAAAGACTTCCTTAAGCCATAGTATCAAACTAACAACCTATCCAAAGGGGTACCAAGAAGTCATCTAATTGAAGATTTTGATAAAATGTTGAAGATCATCCAAAGGTATTTCACATGTGAGGGGAGGTTTAATACACTATACCAGTACCATATACAGCTTCTGCTTCATTTTACTGGTAAAGATGAAATGAACATTCCTTTCTACTTTTTGAGAAGCATAGGGAAAATGTTAGATAGAGTTCAATCCAAATCCAAGGCCGTAGATACTAGTATTTTTCATTCTAGGTTGATTAGAATGTTGGTTATGGAAGAATTGATAAAAAGGAACATTCCATTGGAACAATTCATTGTTTCTTCTCACATGAATTTGGACATCACATCCACCTCTCAATCAAATATAAAAAGTCCTCTTCCATCCACTAGCACTGATCTAACAGGAACCAACAAGAAAATAAAGAGTAAGGCCCCTACTCAAGACCAAGAGGTCATTAAGGAAGTTGAAGAAGTAGAGAAGGAGGCCTATCATTCTCCACAGAGAGACCTTTCACCCCCTCCTACACCAGAATTAGAACAAGTACCTTCATATACTAAGGCTACAACCAAGAAAAGAAGGAAATTGCACTTCTCTTCATCTCCTTCAAAAGTCAACACTAAGGTCATAAATCCTTTCACAAGATCATCATCTCTCAAGGAGGTTGTTGAATTACAAGTCCTACCAAAGGCTTCTGTTCTAAAGAAGAAGAGAGATAAGTGGAAAGGAGTTGAGAATCCCGTTGATATGGTAGATGTATCCCCCATGCAACAAACAGATGAAGATGAAACCATAAAGAAGCTTATTGATACTGTCAACATCATCACTCCACCTAGCAATCATACCTTCAAAAGGTTGATTAGACAACTCAAGGAGGCTATTGAAGAGGTTGCTCGCTTGAAATTAGAGGACCTATCTGAAAGGATTAAGATGAAAGAGCTCATGGATGGTTATAACCACACTCTTGATTTAGCAATATTTGCATCAAGAAGAGCCCAGCCTCTCCATAAGCAACTCAAGAACCTTTATAGGAAAAACATATATTTTCAGTCTCAGAACAAAAAACTCAAAGCAGAGATGCAACAATTCAAGGAAGAGGTGGCTTAGAGGAATTTGAATGGTTGAGCTAGGCTCCCTTATTGTAATATTTGGATGAAGAATACTGGTTCTTTGGTTATGTATTTGATTTGAGATTTCTTGATTAATATAAGTTAGCTTTCTTATTCCATCTTATTTGCCTCTGTTACTGAATTATTCATTATTGAAAGATTCTCATAGATTGTTGTAGCTGTATTATGATGAATGTTTGATTATAGTATTGTTATTATGTTCTTCAGTTTCCTTAAACTTTGAATTCAAGAAGATCTTATGTTTGAGTTTTTCCTCCTTAGGCTGCTTGAAGACCTGATGTCCATAAAAAACCTCTACATTTCCCTCACCAAAGTCTTCCTTCTATTCACCTTTACTCCCACTTACTAACTGAAGTTGATTAATACCCCAATTGATTGTGCATGCTAACCCAGATTTATGAGTTAGAACATTATTATCTTGAGTCTTATCCATTTGACCTCTTTAAACACTCATTTACATTTACATATCATCTAATGGGTACTGGGCTTATCCTCTCTACAATCTAAGGGTGATTCCTAGTGCTAACATTCTTTGCGCCATTGCCGGGGAACAAATTGAAGAAATTTCCCTGGGATTGAACGACAAAGCTTACTGATTCTGAAGGTGCATTAGAACTTAGTACATCAAATATTGTAGCTTTCACCTGGCTACTCCATTTTTTCAGTTGTGTCTCCTAAAGGCAGACACATGAGGTCCACTCCACAACTACCTTTGGTTCCACCTGAAGCTGACCCATAGAAGATAATCAAGAAGGGAAAAGCTTCTCAAGAAAGTTTTTTTGCCGTTGTAACATGTACTTCTGGTCAGTTGTCTGATTCCATCCTTAATACTCCAATTGTTATATCAAGTAATACTCCTTTACCTTCTACTGAAGTATCTAAGAATTTGGATTTTGAAAATTTCCCTGTTGAATACTCCTCTTTTGACCCTGAATTGAAAGAAGAAAACTTTGAAATCCTTGCCTCCTCTGACATTGTGAAGTGGTTCAGACTTGAGAGTCTTGAATATTTTCCTACCTTAGGATTTGCTACTCCTCCTATCAAAATTTCTGTATCCAAAGAAGAGGAAATCTCATATCCCTTGCAACCTATACCATCTTCTTCCAAGACTCAACATTCTGCTATGAAAACTGAAATTCCTCCTTCCTACATTCCCTTTTCTCCTAATCTGCACACAATCAAGTCTCCTTCTCCTCCTTGTTCACCTAGAGTTCAAAATCCAATGGCAGGTGCTAACCCTCCTAGAAATAGGATGGATTCCATAGTGGCTGCTAGATATGCCCCTCTTATCTTACCTCATCCTATGAATGCTCTCCCTACTTGAGATTACCTAAAATACATGCCCAAATTCACAAGAGAAGAAGACATAACTGCCAAAGAACATCTTGTTTCCTTCTACAGTTGTGTAGACAATCTAAACATTGAAAATGAGGATGTGTGGATGAGAGTCTTTGTCCATAGCCTTGAAGGAGGAAATGGTTTAGGGGTTTGACCCCTGGATCCATTGATGGGATTGAGGCTTTAGATGATGCTTTTTTGAGACAGTGGGTGGATAAAAAAAACTTTTTGTAATATATCATAGAATTTGGATCTCTAAAGAGGAAAGAGGGAGAGTCTGTCTCTGACTTCTCTAAAAGATTCAACAAAATGTACAATAATATCCCTGATGAGATAAATCCTACATAAAAATCTGCCAAAATCACCTATGCTAGTGCTTTTGACCTTGAGTTTTTCCTTCTACCGAGAGAAAGAAAATCTGCCTCCTTAGATCATATGCAAGATGCAGCTTTGGAGGTATAATATAACATAGTGGCATATGAAAAACTTAGGGGAAAATATGACAGGGACAAGAGAAAAAATAGAGTTGAAGCCTCAAGCTCTGATTCCTCTATTGTCCATCCTCAAGTTGATGAACTTACCAAATTATTAAAATATCTTTCGATTGAGATGGAGAAGTTAAAACTTGAAGGCAAACATAACTATAGAAAGAATCAAAATGTTGATAACAGAGGTAACTTCAGAATACCAAATAATGCTTATCAAATCCTTCCAAGAGATCCTAGAAACAAAGATAGGGATGATCAAAAGGTCCAAATGCCTTTACAAAACAACCTTGTTGTTGATGAAGAAGGAGAGGATGAAGAAGTTGATCCTGAGATCCATTTCTTAGGTGGCAACTCTCCATCCCCTCACTTGACCCAATCTACATATGAAGAATCCTTTATGGATAATCAAATAAATGAGTTAAGTAAGGAAGAGAAGGAAAAAGAAAATACTAATAGATACAATATGAGATCTAAAAATAAAGAGGAAACTATTGATGCTTCTGATCAGCCTACAAAAACAAGAAATTCTTCCAAGGCTGTCACAATTGGAAACAAAGAAAAAAATGCTCAAATTCCCCAATTTTTGGTCAAGAATCCTACCCCAAAAGCCAAAGAGATTTTGAAATCTCCATCTTCCTTTAGTTTTGAAAGTGAGATCCAAAAAATCAAGATTCCTATACCTTTTTTGGAGTTGATAAAAAATGAAGAACTTAAAAAATATCTTTCCAAAATGTTGCAGCCTGAACCCTCCTCAAATACCAATGATTCAGTAAATCTTCAAGATGAAAATCCATCAGTCATCTTAGGACCTTTGATAGAATATAGAGATGATTCATCCCCTCCCTTCTATAGATCATTGAACATACATGATAAGGTGTTGTATAACTATTTGATGGCCTCAGGGGCATCTCACAATCTCATGCCAAAAACAGTCATGGACGAACTTGGATTAGAAATCACAAAAAACTACCATGACTTATATTCTTTTGACTCTAGGAAAGTGAAGTGTCTTGGGGTCATCAAAGATTTGTTTATGACCTTGTTTCGGTTTCCCATGAAAAGTGTGGTCATGGATATCATGGTCGCTGATGTTCCCCCCAAGTTTGGTATGCTCTTGTCAAGGTCTTGGATAAAAAGACTTGGGGGAACCTTGCGGATGGATCTCACATATGATACCATTCCTGTGTTATGGGGGGAGCATAGAAGAATTTATAGGGAATCTCAGTTGGCATACATTATTAGTGACGAAGCAAACCCCACCAACCATCCTATTTTTTCACTTGATACTGATTTGGGATCTAGTATATTGCAACTCACTGATGCTCTTGAACCTCCTCTTGAAATCATAAAACAATCCATAACTTTTTGTGAAGATTCTTCTCCAACCACGTCTGTTTGGAAGATGTTCTTTGATGGAGACTCTTCTAGGGAAGGTGCTAGTGCTGGAGTGGTCTTTGTTTCACTTACTCAAGAGACTATATATTTTTCTTACAAGCTAGAATTTGAAACTACCAAGAATGTGGCCGAGTATGAAGATCTTGTTTTGGGTTTGAGGGTTGCAAAAGACACGGGGATTGAAGAGATATCTGTTTTTGGGGATGTTGAATTAATTTTCCATCAGATAAAAAATATTTATCAAGCTAAGCACCTTAGGCTAAGGACTTATAGAAATGAAGTGTAGGATCTAGTTGACAATTTCTTCTTAGCTTTCAATATTTCATTTATTCCAAGAGAGGAGAATACCATGGTTGATTCTTTGGCTGTTTCAACAAGTAATTTCAGAGTCCCTTTTCCACCTAAACTCAAGTATGATGTAGAAGTGAAATATAGGCACTCTATGCTGGACAATGTCAAGCATTGGAAGGTGTTTGAGGACGATCTTGAGATCAAAAGATTTATCGAGACTGTTGATGATTTTTCTTTATTACATATTGATCAAGATCATGATTATGAAAATAATCCTCATGCTGATGTTTTTCTAAATAAAATTGCTAATCATCATATTGTTCAGTTTCTTAGCAACCATATTCCAAAAGGACTAGTTCCTTTGGAAAGACTGTTTGATAGGAATGATGTAGAAGTGAAGGTTAAAGGTTCAACTAATGATGTTGATGTAACTGAATTCAATGTGGGTACAGAGAAGGATCCAAAATTTGTCAAGTTGTCAAGCATCTTATCAAGGGAACAAAGGGATGAATATGCTGAACTGTTAAAAGAATTTGCTGATGTGTTTTCCTGGACATATGAAGATCTCAGAACATATGACATAAACATCATAGAACATAAGATCCCCTTGAAGGAAGAGACCAAGCCATTTAGGAAGAAGTTGAGACAAATAAATCCTATGCTACTACCTATTACGGAAAAAGAGGTAAAAAATATTTTGGATACTAAGATTATCATTCCTTTGAGGTATTCTGAATGGGTGGCTAACTTGGTCCTAGTGAGAAAAAAGAATGGAGAAATCAGACTTTGTGTTGATTTATGAAATATGAACATAAGAAGATCTAAGAAGGACAATTACCCCTTGCCAAAGATGGAGCACATATTACAGAGGATGACAAGTGCATCTAGGATCTCTATGATTTATGGATTTTCTGGCTACAATCAGATCTCTGTCTTTCTTGAAGATAGAGATAAGACAACCTTCAATACTCCTTAGGGTACATTCATGTATGCTAAGATACCCTTTGGATTGATGAATGCAGGGGCGACCTTTCAGCAAGCCATGGACATAGCATTTATTGGATAAAAGGACAAGTTTGTTGTCATTTATTTGGACGACATAACCGTGTTCTCACAATTTGATAAAGAATATTATGATCATTTAAAAGGGTCTTCTTGAAATGCAGAAAATTTGGTCTCTCTTTAAATCCAAAAAAGTCATTATTTGCCATGAAAGAGGGGAAATTATTGGGACACATTATATCACTTGAAGGGGTGAGGATTGATTCAAGTAGAGTAGAAGATATCCAAACCTTGTCACTCCCTAGATCCAAGAAGGAAGTTTAGTCTTTCTTGGGGAAAATTAATTTTTTGAGAAGGCTTGTTTCAAATTTTGTTGAATTGGAAAAGTATATTACAACCATGTTGAGGAAAGGAAATGAAATCAAATGGACTGTCGAGTCTCAAAATTATTTTGATCAAATAAAGAAGGCCTTGAATGAATCCCCTTTGCTCATCAATCCCTACTACTCCAAGGATTTTCTGATTTTTTCCTTTGCTTCATTTGACACAGTGGCAACTGTTTTATTGTAGAAGAATGTTGAAGGGTTAGAGTAACCCATTTCTTTTTTCAGCAGGGCATTGAGAGATGTTGAAATAAAATATGACATCATGGAAAAGCAGGCCTATTCTTTGGTCAAATCTCTTAAGGCTTTCAAAGTCTATGTGATGCATTAAAAATTCATTGCATATGTCCCTTCAACCTCAGTGAAGGAGATTCTCATTCAGCTTGACATAGACGGAAGAAGGAGCAAGTGGATTGCCAAAATCCTTGAATTTGATCTTGAAATTAAGCCCACCAAATTGATTAAAGGCCAAGGTTTAGCTAGGTTTTTGGTTGAATCTAATTGCAAATCTTTGGGGGTTAATTTAATCAACATTTACTCAAAAAATAAGCAAGCTAAGTTGTCTGATAAAGATTCTCAAGTCATCCCTCCATTGTCTGAATGTACTTGGTACAAGGACATTATATATTTTCTACAAACGTTGTAGCCTCCTGATGGTATGGAGAAGAACAAGGTAATAGATTTGAAGCTCAAATCAATCAAATATTGTCTTGTTGACCAACTCTTGTATTGGAAAGATCCTTTAGGAGTGATTTTGAGATACCTAGACCCACAAGAAGCCCAAAAGATTATGTCTAATTTTCATGACAGTTTATGTGGGGGGCATCACTTCTAGAGAACCACAACATATAAGATTCTCAGGGCTAGGTATTTTTGGCCTAGTCTATTCACCGATGTTTGTGAAAATATCAGAGCTTGTGTCAAGTGTCGAAAATTCTCTGGAAAGCAGCAACTCAAGTCTTTTCCATTGAAGCCAGTGGTAGCTTCAAGACCCTTTTAGTAGTGGGGCCTAGATTTTATTGGGGAAACTCATCATGCTTCAAGTGGTCAATATAGGTGGATCTTGACTGCCACTGATTACTTTACTAAGTGGATAGAAGCCATCCCTACAAGGAATGCCTCCCACAAGGTAATCATTGGTTTTCTTGAGGATATTATGGCAAGGTTTGGTTGTCTGAACAAAATTGTTACTGATAATGCTACGTCTTTCAAGGTTGAACCATTGATCAAGTTTTCTGAATAGTTTGGAATCACATTGATTCACTCTACTCCCTACTACCCCGAAGGGAATGGAATGGTAGAGTCCTCTAACAAGAGTCTTATAAAGATCATCAAAATATTGTTAGAGGACAACAAGAAAGAATGGGATTCAAAGCTCAAATTCACTTTGCGGGCTGATAGAGTGACAATAAAGAGATCTCTTGGTGTCTCTCCTTTCCATCTTGTGTATGGAGTTGATGCCATATTTACTTCTCAACTTTCCTTATTTGTGGAGAAATTCTTCCAAGACTACCAAGGAGAATATGATGATATGATCAGAAGAATACAACAACTGGTTGAAGTGTAACAGACTAGGGAGAAAATACTGGGCAAAGCACATGAACATCAACAGAAGATCAAGCAGGCCTTTGACAAGAAGGTAAGAAAAGAGGAATTCCAGCTGGGAGATCTAGTACTCAAGTGGGATGAACCCAAGCAAGACAAAGGAAAGCATGGTAAATTTGAATCCTTATGGATTGGTCCCTTCAAAATTTTTGAGGTATTTTTGAATAACACTTACAAGTTGCAGAATTTGGAGGATTCTGGAGTTTTTGGTGGCTCTGTCAATGGGCATTTTTCTGAAAAAATACTTTTCTTGAGCCATGAGTGGATTTACATGCCATTTTAAATATCATTTTTCTTTTATTTTTGTTTTAATAAGTGACCCCATGGCCCTAGGATAAGGCACTGAAACTACTTGTTCTTAGCAACCCACAGGGAGCATGCCATCCCCTATGGAGCCAATGTTATCACACTAAGTTGCCTTGGTTCTTTAGCCCTTAGTTTTAAGTTTTTTAAGCCTTTATATTTTAAATTTTGATTTATTTTCTTAAGTGTGATTTACTTAGGTTACCTTGAATAAATGAAGGCTTGAGTGATGACTCAAATTTTGACCCACACATAGATTTTTGGCCTAGGTCCATTTTCTTGGATTATGTTTTGACTCACTTAATGAATTGACACTAATCCTGACTCCTCCCATGACCAAATTGACTTGACATGTCACTCTTCTCACTCATACCTTCGTACCCTTGCCATGATGTCCCTTTGTCCTCTTAAATTGGTCAAATCGACTTTTTGAAAAAGGAGCACTGCCAACTCACTAGGCGTTTCTGTAGCGCATTCCTTGTCCTTCATCCTTTTCCATGATTCATTATCATAGTGCTGATTTCATGTCTACCTTGTTTTCAACACCTTGGTTAGTTAAAATATGCCTTCGAGGATTTGGTCTTTATGATATTGCTAACAGTTTTCAAGTTTTGAATGTTCAAAACCCGGTGTTGCTAAAACTACCGGTTGGCGGTTGCGCTACATGATCGATTGCTAAGGTGGATTTGGAAGCTGAGATGATCATGGTAATCTCCTAAACAATTGTAGAACTCCAATTATCATCAATTTTCCAGGTATCCCATGGTTTCCTTCCTTTGCATATCAAACTTGAGGTAGTAATTATTGCATGAAGTTTTGGTAGCGATCATGTCTGCAAAATCGCCCCTTCCCTCATACTTTTCTATCATTTTTTTGTCTCACATAAACCTGCAATCATCATCACCTAGATTTTAGTCATAAGACATACATTCACCAGACTCTCAAGTTTTGAGTTCCCAAGAAAACTTTACTCCTTGTATGCGTGTTGCGCTACCCAAAATCGCTATTAAAAATACACTGCCTTTTCCCATGCTTCCTTTGCTATTCAGATTGGAGTGTTTTCAACTTAGTTTTCAAAACCATTGCTGTGGTTTCCTTCACCATATAGAGCCATGGAGACACCTTAGAAGAATAAATCACATAAGGGAGGTACTATGGTTAGAATTGAACCTACAGACATGCATTTATTTGAGGCGGATCCTATGGTTAGAGAAGTTTTTTAGAGGGTGGGATGCCTTTATTTCTGCCAAAACATGCAGAGGGGTCATCCTGATGTGGCAAGGCAATTTTCCTCACATTTTGATGGCCTGAAGACTAAGGTAGGAGACCTAGATTTTGAGGTGTCTGAAACCTCCATTTCAGCAACCACATGGATTCCTATCACAGGAGAGAAATGGTTTAAATCCATGGATTTGAATGCAACCTTCTCCAAAGAATTCGTTAAGCCAGAGTATCATAATAAAAACCTGTCCAAAGGGGTACCAAGAAGTCATCTAATTGAATATTTTGATAAAATGTTGAAGATCATCCAAAGGTACTTCACATGTGAGGGGGGGTTTAATACACTATACCAGTACCATATAAGGCTTCTGCTTCATTTTACTGGTAAATATGAAATGAACATTCCTTTTTACTTGTTGAGAAGCATAGAGAAAATGTAAGATACAGTTCAATCCAAATCCAAGGCTGTGGATACTAGTATTTTTCATTCTAGTTTGATTAGAATGTTGGTTATGGAAGAATTGAGAAAAATGAACATTCCATGGGAACAATTCGTTGTTTCTGCTCACATGAATTTGGACATAGCATCCACCCCTCAATCAAATATACAAAGTCCTCTGCCATACATTAGCACTGATACAACAAGAACTAGAAAGAAAAGAAAGAGTAAGGCCCCTACTCAAGACCAAGAGGTCATTAAGGAAGTTTAAGAAGCATAGAAGGAGGCCTATCATTCTCCATAGAGAGACCTTTCACCCGCTCCTACACCAGAATTAGAAGAAGTACCTTCTTCTAATAAGGCTACAACCAAGAAAGGAAGGAAACTACACTTCTCTTCATCTTCTTCAACAGTCATCACTAAAGTTAGAAAGCCTTTCACAAGATCATCAACTCTCAAGGAGGTTGTTGAATTAAAATTCCTACCAAAGGATTCTATTCTAAATAAGAAGAGAGATAAGGGAAAATACATTGAGAAGCCTGTTGAGATCGTAGATGTAGCTCCTATGCAACAAACAGATTAAGATGAAACCATAAACAATCCTGTTGATATTGTCAACATCATCACTCCACCTAGCAATCATACCTTCAAAAGGTTGATTAGAAAACTCAGGGAGGCTAGGAAGGAGGTTGCTCGCTTGAAATCAGAGGGCCTATATGAAAGTATTGAGTTGAAAGAGCTCATGGATGGTTAGATCCACACTCTTGATTTAGCAATATTTGTAGCAAGAAGAGCCCAACCTCTCCATAAGCAGCTTAAGATCCTTTACAAGAAAAAAAAAATATTTCGAGTCTCAGAACAGAAAACTCAAAGCAGAGCTACAACAATTCAAGGATGAGGTGGATCAAAGGAATTTGAATGGTTGAGCTAGGCTCCCTTATTGTAATATTTGGATGAAACATATTGGTTCTCTAGTTATGTATTTCATTTGAGACTTCTTGATTAATATAAGTCATCTTTGTTATTCCATCTTATTTTCCTCTGATACTTAAGTATTCATGATTGAAAGATTCACATGGATTGTTGTAGCTGTATTATGATGAATTTTTTTATTATAGTACTATTATGATGTTCTTTAGTTTCCTTAAATTTTGAATTCAAGAAGATCTTGTTTTTGAGTTTTTCCTCCTTAGGCTGCTTGAAGACCTAATGTCCATAGAAAACCTCTACATTTCCCTCACCAAAGTCTTCCTTCTATTCACCTTTACTCCCACTTACTGACTGAAGTTGATCAAGACCCCAATTGCTTGTGCATGCTAGCCCATATTTTTGAGTTAGAACATTATTATCTTGAGTCTTATGCATTTGACCTCTTTAAAAACTCATTTACATTTACATATCATATGATGGGTACTGGGCTTATCCTCTCTGCAATCTGAGGGTGATTCCTAGTGATAACACAATGCACAATATAAATGGATCCAGAACGATGGAAATAGTGGCAATGGCTAAAAAAGGCACGCCAAGGGTATGTTTCTTGGACATAGTTTGTGGTCGAACTTTATGACCACTTTGACTTTGATACCCACCATTTAGGCTGATTGACCAAGTTAAAGAAGACTAGGATAGTGGAAGACTTTATTTCTACATTTGAGCACTTGGATTTCCGAACGAAAGGAATTTCAGATGCTTTCTTTAGGGAATGGTTTATCAGTGGCCTCAAAAATGAAATTCGTGCCCATGTTCTCATGGAACGCCCCTAGACTTGGTTGGAAGCTACTCAACGATCCAAGGAATCCCAAAAGATTGTCTCCTCCCAGACCCGCAAACACTCCTTTCCTCCTCTCTCTAAACCCACCAATTTTTCTCCTCCTACCACCCCCCTCAAGATCTAGAAATTAACCAGGGCTGAAATGGTTGAACGTCAACTGAAGGGTCTTTGTTGTAATTGTGACGAAAAATATTTTCCCGGGCACAAGTGTAAGGAACAAAAACGTTTTATGGCTGTGACTGAGGATCTATTGGAAGAAGATGTAGTTGTTCCACCTGTGGAGAAACTAACCCCACCATCCAACCTCACCCCACCCTCTAAACCACCCAAAGTTGACCCGATGATTTCACTTAATTCCCCAACTAGATTCTATATTCCTTGGACTCTCAAATTAATTGGTTACATCAAAAATAGGAAAGTCATCATCCTTGTGAACAGTGGTAGCACCCATACATTTATTCATCGCCACATTTCCCAAGAAGTCAATTGTTACATCCGTGTTGTCAATAATTTTCAAATCATGATTGCCAATGGTTGTTCCATGAAATGTGGGGGATGATGTGAAAATGTGCAACTCCAAATTGGTTAGTATCATCTGAAATCCCATATGTTTTCTATAGACATGGGTGGTTGTGACATTGTTCTTTGTGCCAAATGGTTACGCACTCTAGGCCCCATTCTCATGGATTTTAAGGACTTAACCATGCAATTCCAACATGAGGGACAACAATATAAGTTCCAAGGCATCACTATAGGCTCCCTTGAGATCATCAGTTCCCATCGCATGGAAAATCTCCTAAAAAACGTTCATTCGGGAATTATATCCCAACTCCACTCCATTCATGTTGTTGAGACACCTTCTGTGCATATCAATCTCGAATCTATCCTCTCTCGCCAAGAAGTTGTTTTTACCACCCCCAAAGAACTCCCCCCTTACCATGGAGTCCATGATCATTCCATCCCTCTCATCCCAGAAAGTCTTCCCCCCAATGTTCAGCCTTATCGTCATCCCTTTGATGAGAAGAATGAAATTGAGAAAATTGTTCATGAATTACTAGAATCTGGTGTTATTCATCCTAGTACTAGCCCCTATTCTTCCCCGATGCTCTGGTACTCAAGAAAGAAGGTACTTGGTGCATGTGTCTCAATTTTCATGCCCTCAAAAAACTCACAACTAAAGACATATTCCCCATTCCTATCATTGATGACCTCTTGGATGAATTGAGCGGTGAGCAATACTTCACCAAATTGGATCTACGTTCTGGCTACCACCAGATACGTATTAAATAAGAAGACATCCCCAAGACTGCATTTTTCACTCATGAGGGTCATCATGAATTCTTGGTAATTCCCTTTGGATTGTGTAATGTTCCTTCCACTTTCCAAAGTCTTATGAATCATGTCTTCCTTCCTTTTCTCTGTCATTTTTTCTTAGTTTTCTTTGATGATATTCTCATTTATAGTAAAACTTAGTCATCCTATATCTCCCATGTGAATCAAATTCTCAATCTACTCTCTAAGAACCAACTTTTCCTCAAACAATCTAAATGTGCCTTTGGTGCCTCAGAAGTGGAATACCTGGGTCATGTTGTTGGCAAGGATGGTGTCCGAGTGGATCCTAAGTGTTAACACATATTATTGTATGGGGTGTTTTCCCTTTGGATTTGGCCCTTGGGTGACAAAATGTAAAGAAAAGGGGGCTAAAAACCCACAAATGGTGTTTATCCTAAGTTTGCCAGGGTTGTTGTGATAGTTTTGCATGTTGCTATAATGTGTGCACAGATCTGGGTTGTCTATCTTGGCACACTTAGATCTATGATGCTCAACCCAAGTCAGACCCCCCTAAGCATTCTGCCTTTAACGAGGGTGGGGGGGGGTCCGAGTTAGTGGTTTGCGGGTGCGGGCCCCCTCACTAATGTGGCACCTCCTCGTCAACTTAGACACCCCCCCACACTTTACCTCTTACCACCTATCCCCCCCTCTAAGCTATACCACTTACCACCTCCACTTACCTCCCTCGCTCCCTTCGACACCTGTCCTCCATTCACATCCCCCACACGCATGACCCCTTTCCATTGTCACATATCTTCCTCTCGTCTCCCAACACGTGTCTCCTGCTCCATGTAACCTCCACCATCATTTTCGTGTCCCCCTCTTGACCAATCACACTCCTCTACCTTCATCACATCACCCCTCCCTCACCTTTACACCTCAGTTCTCGTGTACTGGTGCCCACGCTTTTCGAGTCACCACTCCACCAATTACGTCACTCCACACAGCCATTGATCATTTKCTATTCCGTGTTGGTTTTGTTAAGCCCTAAATAGTGGCTCAATACCCTTTAATTGGGTCATATTATATTAGTAATKTTATTTTATTTATGTYAGCTTTAGTCCATTAGTTGTAATTATACCTCCTAGTCTCCTATATATACCAAGGATAAATTTTCATTTTGAATCATCTTGTAATTGAACTTTTATGTGGGAATAAGGAGGTTTTCCCCTCGAAGAGGATTATTATCTGAATTTATCTCTTTTTCAAGGCGTTGAGTACTTATTCTAAGGTTTTTCTATGCTATATTTATATTTGGTTCCTAACATATGGTATCAAAGCTCAAGGTCTTAGGGTTTCTCTACTACATCTGAGACACCTTGTAATTTTTGATATAACTTGTTTTATACAATGATTCAGAAGGACTGGCTTGGAGGATATTTAGTAGTCAAAACAAGGTAAGTTGGGTTAAAATTTCAGTTCCTGAGGCCTTATACTTTCAGAGATACAACCTTTCTAAGATAGGGTTCTAGAATCATTCTGAATTGAGTCATTGCAGAATTTTAGCTATAAAATTGTTTCTCTAAAGTTTCAGACCCTGAAATCCGGAGGAGATTTAGAGAAATTAGCAAGGTATAAGTGGTAACAATATTGTATTCCGGGTCATCTTAATTTTGTAGATACACCCAATGGAAGATAGGGTATCTGACTAGTCCTATTGATTAGTCTCAAGCAAGTGTTCCAGGTAAAAAATTCATAAATTATTCCTAGAGTATCCAAATTGCGTGAGACTAGTTTCATTGGATAATGGACAGACCGTAGTATTTCAGGTATGATTTTCATAGTTTTATATCAATTATTTTGTTCCGGGAATGCTATAAAAGTGAGATCTCCCGGAAAGGATAAAAATCAACAAGTTGTGGGGAAGTTACCGTAAATTCCACTTGGCACATCCAATTTTGATCAGACCTATGGCATTGCAGAGAAGAAATATCAGAGACCTACAAAATAGAAAATTTCATTCTTAGAAGGGCCAAAATTTTGGAGATACAATAAAAGGAAGATTGTCTAGCAGAACCACTTCAAAATCAAGGTTTCAAGTGATACTTGGCCAACATGCCACCAAAAAAGGGAACTTCTACACCAAATAAGCCTCTATACAATCCTACTTGGACTCTTGATGAAGGTGAAGAAATGTGTAGGGACATAAATGATTTACAAAAGAATATAGTAACAAAAGATGAACTACAAGAGATGGAAGCTAAATTGGAGGCAAATATGGATGATTTAAAAGAGGAGATCATGGAAGGATTGAAAAATTTCATAATAGAGAGGACACCTGAAAGTGAAAATGTATCCCATGAAATTCATGATGAGGACACAAGGAAGGTGAATCAATAATGGAGAAACTCTAACTTTGGGTTGAATACCAACTACGTTCCTAAGATCGATATGAGAAAGTTTGATGGCAAGGACCCTATCACATGGATACTTTAGATGGAGCAATTATTTGATCTACATAATGTGCCACATACACAAAAGGTACAAATTTCTTCTTTATATTTAGAACCCAATCAATTTGTATGGTATAGATGGATTTTTTCTCACAAATCACTCGTCACTTGGACAATTTTCATGGAAGAAATGATAGCACACTATGAGGATACAAGGAGCAATACCTTCTTTAGCCAATTGATAAATCTCAAGGAAAAGGGTTTAGTTACAGAGCACATTGAGAACTTCCAAAGATTGAATATAAAGGTAATAGATATTTCAGATGAGCACTTGATTCATGTATTCATAGGAACTTTAAGAGATAACATTCAACATGAGTTTTTCCTTTGGGAACCTAAATCATTGGAGAATGCATTTAGGGTGGCAAGAAATGTTGAAAGTAAAAATATGGCTATGTCTACTAGAAGGACCAATCTTAACATCTATAGAGAGAAAAATGATCCTTCTTCTAAAACACCTCGACCTATAAGGTTGACACCTCAACAATTGGAGGAAAGAAAAGAAAAAGGTTTATGCTTTAATTGTGACAACAAGTACAGTAAGGGACACAAG
>SNQJ01S0035756.1:8804-41883 GCA_010110895.2 Picea sitchensis
AAAAATGAAAAAACATTTAAAACTTACTCCGTAGACAGTGTGTGTTGAAGGTTGTTTAATGCATTGATCAATCCAGTTTAGTTCCTTTAATTAAGTGTGTTTTAGTCTTTAATCCCCTTTTTTCGGCGTTCGTCATATTGGAAGATTTCACTCCTATACTTTGAGCCCCCAAAACCCGAAATTGCGATGATGCGACTTAGTTGATTACTCGTGATATGACTTAAGCTCTTAATTAACCCACGCTTAATTAATGAATATCGCGACTTTGTGAATCGAAGCTACGTAGGTACTTCTTTTTGGGAGAGCGATTTTCGAGTCGCGAAATCACAATAGTGCTTAACTAAGGTTTAAAGTGATTTACTCTTGACACTACCCTGGGTAAACTTTAAAACCATTATCACCATTTTGTGTGTAGGGATACTAAGGATTCAGTGGGTAGCGTCAAGAAATCCTGAAACTAGATTTTTTGGGCTTAAGTATAACATCTCACTTATTTAGAAGAAGGCGGCTCCAACCCTTTTTTTTAAAGAACATAAAGGTTCTCCAACACTAGAAATGGTAGGAAGGTTGCATATTAAGGTCTAGCGTTAAGGGTGAAATTTGATGTGCTTCCCTTAGGCAGTAATATTTGTTTATCCTCTTCGCGAATGTGTTTTCCTATAACATGAATAATTCTATCATGAATGCATAGTCCCTTGTTGACGGGCGAAAATGACCGTCCGTCAATTGGAAGAACGAGTCCGGTAACCTTAGCGAGTCAGGTTTTGGGGTTATCTAAATAAGCCAATACAATTTGGTATGACTAAGCTGATGGTTTTAATGGCTTCGTTGACCAATCTAAAGTCCTAAAAGAAACAAAAAAGAAAAGAAGAGTTAATATTTGTAATACTTCTTAAGCAGTATATATGTACATACGATATCAAATATAACTATTTTAGGCCAATGTTACCTATGGATACATCTATCTTATTTATGTGCATGGTATACAAGCTGCGAGTTTTAATCTAAGCTCACGAAAATCTATATGAAGATGGCTTCTTTAACAAAGAAGATAAAGGAAACACATAAACTATTTTTGTTTTTCTTTATTTATCTAAGATTAAAACGGAAAAATATGCACTATATGAAACAAAAGTATGTGGATGATTAAAGCCAGGCCATATATTAGAGTTTCGAATAAAAACAAACGACAAAAAAGAAAATAATTAACCTATTAATGAATTAATCGGCATGCATCGGATGTTTGTATAATAGAGAATATCTAACCACCTTGTCCAGGAGAAAAAACCTGCAATGAACCTTAAGATTGTTCTAAATAAATACAGAACAATTGTACATCAAATGAGTTTAATAACAAAATGTATGTGAGCTAAAATAGTGGCGGTGATACATGATTTTCAAGCAATTCTGAATTAGAGATCAAATCTTATTTGGGAACTTTTGCATTTAAATGTTCAGCAGAGAAAATTAGATAAATCTCATCATTTGAGTTGAATGGATGATCACCCTATATAAAATCTGAAGCATCACATATGGACCTTTATTTATAAAATGAATTAACTCATGGCAGCACTTAGAGACCATATCAACACTAATATTATCATGTCCAGAATCGTATATATGCTTGAACCTGCATGCACAAAGGAAGCTGAAGTTCTTAATGTATTTATGTTTCTACATTCAAATTACATTGAATTAATTGTCCACTTCATCCCAATGAGGGCCAAGGATGTTTTTGATTACAAAATCTGAGGTTTTTAAGGGTTGAGAAAAGTAAGTACATCTCATCTTATGAGATAATGTTAAATCTCACAATGATTTCTTGATTACAAAATAGAGGGGAATATAACCACCCCAAATCACAATAAATCTCTAAAACTAAAGAGTTTGTTCCTGTTTACACAAAAAAATGAGCCATGGATATGGCTAATTTAAATGAAATTCTCCATATCACTTGATCACCATAAACTCCTAAATATCTTGAAAGAAAAATATGAAATAAAATTAGGATATTCATTTAACTTGATATTTTCCAAAATTGAAATAAGAATAATATTGGATTCAAACTAATTTTTCTTTTTTTTTTAAAGAGATAAAAGGCTGGGGTTTATGTAGCTAGTTAAAATAGTATAAATCAAAATCAAAAATAAAACCAAATCTATTCTATTTTATTTTCAAAAGCAGAATCAAATAATAAAAAATAGTTACTATCCTACTGAATTTGATAGAGGACCTACAAAATCGATTTGAATAGTAGAGTGGTTGGTATTATCCGATACCATAATCCTCTTGTTTTCAAATTAGAAACGGATTATTGGTTGTAAATGAAACCTTGATCAAACTTAGAAACAAGAGTAGGAGAGAAACTTTCTTTTCTACATATCCCACCTGTTCAAATTTATTCAAAGAAACAACAACACCATGGTTCTTACCACCCACGGAGATTAGCCAAGGGCCGATGTTTGGTTGAGCGAAGAGATAAAAATTATGTAGATTAACACACATGACTTTTATAGTAGATTTTTTCTTTTGTTTATGGCAGAGTTCAACAATTTGTTGCATATCTTCACACACTCCTACCAGGAGGAAAGGGAAGAAAAGGAAAAGCAAGAAAAAAAAAATTTCCTAAAGATGTTGTCAAAAGCGAAGCATACCCTCTGAAGCTATGCTCGTTTTGAATCTGTTCACAAAGAAGGTAAAACGGCTCATTTTGGTTATGGGTTTTAAAGGAGTTTTATCTAATTCATAGTGGTTTATCATAATCCCTCAGGAAAGATGGAATTGACTGAAAGCAAAAAGGTTAGGCAATTTTGTAACAAAGAATAGACCAATTTGTGGGACAGATGGCGTGGTAAGAGTAATACCAAGCTAAGCAGTGAAACAAAATTACCATTACCGAGGCAACCATGCTTACAAGCAATGGGGTTTTAGTCCATGAGAGAATTTGAGTGTTTACTACAGTATTAGATGTTTTTCCAGAGTATAGAAAGTGAGGTCAGACCCTACTTTAGTAATACAGAGAGCTGATGGGTTAAAAGAAATGACAAACTGAAGCAAAGTGGGGTACATCCTTGGAGTGTTCAAATCTCATCATATAGGTGAAGTCTATTTTACCCAAGGTTAGAAGATGTTTTACCCATTAAAAGCATATGAAAATTTAAAATCAAAATCATTTTATCAAAATTTTAAATGAAACAAACCTATAGTCCTTCTGGTGATTCTTGGTACTCTGAAAGCCTCCAAGATATAACAATCAATAAACTCAAATAACATTTTGATTGATATATGACTGAAACTAGAAAATCATTAAAAAATAGAAATAGATGTAAGCCCATTGATCTTTAAGAACCAAGCCTTGCATTATAATGCGAAATCATATTTTCATGCTTGATAAAAAGTAAAAAGCAGGGAGTAATAGAATGAACCATGAGAATACAAAAATGCAAATAAAGTAAAACATAGATGTCGAGATGTATTTTTCTATACTTAACAATCACCCTAAACATACGATGTGCTGGGGATAAGGTGTCAAGCTATGAGAATTGTCATTTGTCACTTTACAAGGGAAAAAATATGTAGGGCTGCCATGATGAAAACTTACTAGTAGAAGAAGTTGGATTATCTACATTATCAGGTAGTTTTTCATTTTAGGACTTCTTAGAATGATTAGAGATCAAAAATAGATGAAGGAAATCAACATAACAGAGCTAGTATTTTGATCCGACTTTAGATATCTTTCGTTCAAATGAAATCCGACCGATTATAAAAAATGAAACCTTGATATTTCAAGTCAATGCGCCCACGTCATTGGGCGGACTGCCTTCCAGTAAGGCGTCTTATAGCCTCGACCAGGGGATGTCAAAATTATACTCGATGCCTTTATGCTGTCCAAGAATTTCAATTCAGCATGATTCTTATGACCAATATCAAGAATTTATACACAGAGAATTTTCTACTAACTTGGGCATCGCTTAGGCTGAGCCAGTTTTGTTGATACCGACCGAAGTTGTCTTGGCATCATGCATGCATTTTACTGCTGCCAGTAGACACATTGCCCAAATTATCGGCGGGGTTTTGAAACACTTCTACAAATCTTAGAAATTCGTCGATGTATAATTTTAAAAACATTGTGAGAAAAAGCGGTGGCAGTTGTTTTGAACTTTATTTATCTTTACCGGTTTGCCCGTTTTTACGCTTGATAAGCACTGTAAACGATCAATAGTTTCTGAGTCGGAAACTAATCTTCCAGCGAGACGGGAAGGCATCAGCAGGTTTTCTGCAAGGGATAGCGTGAAGCTTTTTAATGATAGTCAAATTAATACGCTCATGATTATAAATTGAAACCCCGAAATCTATTCTAGAGCAAAAAACTGCTAAGCAAAGCATTCACGTGTTTCTGAAAATTGACAGTTGATGCCATGGAGACCTGACTCTTGTTTAGATGAGGCATTATGAACCCTCCTTGAACTGAAAACTATAATCTGAGGGCATGTTCCTTTGAGGAAAGAGTGAAAACAAAACAAAGAGTAAGAAAAATATACAGACATGAAATAAATCCATCGAAAAAATATGCACAAAGATGGATTTGAAAACATCACGCGAAATATCTCTTGGGACACCTAGAAAAATGGTAGAATCCTCAATTGATGTGAAGCGTTCTGTTGTTTTCGAGGGTGGGGTTTGGGAATTTCAATTTAGTTTTATTTATGCTACTTTCCCTTAAAATTTGCCATAATAGCCGTCGTCTTTACGAAAGAATACTCTGTGAAAAGGATCATATGACTTCCACAACTGACAACCATGTGTATGGTTCTCATGGTGCATCACTTATTGCTCCATTTGCCATTATAAAGGAAATGAATGGAGATAAAGAGCTAAAACAAAACCACTCCTAAACCTAACCGCTACTAAACCGTCAGTTCTTCATTGAGTCATTAGCTGAAGTAGCCATCAGGAGTAACTTCAATCCACCACTGAAATGGAAACAAAATAAAAGGTATTCTTAACAAGGTGGTATTATATCAAAAAATGACAGAAATCTATCATACTTGCCTTGATAATCATCATTTAAAATCAAAGTAAGCATGATCTTACCATTTCCCCTTGAACATTCTTGTTGTATGAATCCCCAGCCATCCACCATTCAACAATTTTACAATAGCATTATATGGGTTACAAAAATGTGAAAAAATGAGATTATGAAGCCCGTGAGAGTTATGGGGACTGGCATAACCATGCGGCCTAAACCCGGAAGTGCCCCAACCTCAGGCAATTTCCTTTAGTTTCCATATTTTCTCCATGTGGGGGATATAAAATGAGTGTGTTAATGTTACCTCCTTGATCTCTTAATTAAGTGAAGATAATCTTATCATTACCTGGAAACTTTTTGAGATACGAATACTCCTACCAATCTGCAATACTATCATGGTACATGCAATTATTGACATGGGATGGTTTGAAAGAATTCACATCCGAGAAATATTCCTGGTGAGAACAAAGTATTATATATTATAATGGAAATAATCTTGTAAAAAGGTTGGATCAGGATGGCGAGAACTCATCATGTTTCTCGATCAGAAAATAAGTTTTCATTTTCTTGAAACTTTTCATTGAACTTAGATATTTCAAGGTTAACTATTTGAGATGAACTAGATGGAACAACCAAATTCAAGCTTATCCCCAAAGTGATAATATTTGGTTGATTATATTTTTTCAACCTCAAATGAATTTATCATGGAAAAATTTAGATCCTTCTTGAAACTAGAGTTAACTGATGTATCAATGGAAGATGCAATTCATGATTCTTTCAAATAATTTCTTGATTTACTTATAGATAATTGATGAGAATAAAATTAATATGTTCATGGGAAGAATTGTTTCCCTCTTTATCTTCTATTCGATAATCTATTTGTACCTTATTATATAATGTTGAATTCTTTCCAAGGCAATATGGAACATGCAATTGCACAACATTAGGATCAAAATATCGGGGTACAGAATAATATGTAGAAGAATTAAGGAGATGGAATGCATCTCTCGAAATGATAGGTATATACATTTAGAAATGCGGGTGTTTTCCCCTCTTCTTGTATAAACTGGTCATCCTCTTTTGGATCCTCTTTCAAATAATACGAGACAAATTTTAAGAGACAATTTGGTTCATCATACAAGGAGAGAAAATTTGAGGAGACCAAATAACTAGAGATAAAGGTTGATTAATAGGTATGATGACTAATGATTTGTCTCTATTGATTGATCTGCTGGATCAGTTCAGCAGCTACTAAATTGTTAGAACAGTTATAGTCACATGATTATCAACTTCACATTCAACCTCTTTTTACTTTAGAAACAGTTATAAAAACTATGAGAGTGTGACAATTGTTGTCTTTTAAAGTCGAGGTTCCTTCTTGATGGGAGGATAAATTGTTGCAAGAATGATTAGATGTGACAATTGCATTTTGTAAAGGATGATGTTGCTCATGATTTTCTAAAATGAAAGAAGTTGAAAAAAATTATGGTGCTTCAAAATCTTCAAGATCAACTTGAAAATTTGAACCATCTTGAGGTTGAGTGTTAGTTCTCGATTCAGATTGGTTAAAAATTAACTGTTCTTGCTTGTTTGAGAGAGAAATGAGATATTTAAACCACTCATTAATAGCGACATTTCTTTCGGAACTTCATTACAAACATGGATGAACCTAATTGCAAAATCATGAAGATGATTCATTGTTTTCTTTCCTTAAGTAACTTGAATTCATCCTTGAATTCATCATAATCATTGTTAAAGTCTGATAAAAACTTCATTACAAACTCAGACAAAGAATGAATCGAATTGGCTGGAAAAGATTCAAACCAATGACATTTAGCTTAGATCTTCGAAAGTGGAGAGAACAATGCTATGTGGGCATTGGGATCACTTGATCTTGTAATGTAAACATTTATAAGGAAATTTAGAAATATGGTCTGCTGTAGATGTGTTTCCTTCACCATGAAAATTACAGAAAAATATTAGTTGTCTTGTTGGGAATGAATGGTAGTGAGAAGCGGAAAGCATGTTTCAACACAGTGGTTAGGAGGGACCCATGGGAAATTAAAGCATTTGAAATAAAAGGCTCCTACAAAGGCCATGGCTATTGATCGACCACCTTCTAGCACCATTTATTGTGGTGAAATGATAGTCCACTCCCGATTGGAAGAGCGAGGTGCTCGGGGTTTCTAAATAGTAAATTAGTTCTTCGTTTGGTATGGCTTCGCTCACGATGGGACTGGCAATGGCTTAGTTAGCCAATCTAAAAGTCCTAAAAGAAACAAAAAAAGAAATAGAGTTAACTATTTAAATAACTACTATATTATCAATGTACATGCAGTATCTATACTTAACTATTTTAAATAATATTTACCATGGATCTGTCCTATCTCTTAGTTGTGCATGATATACAAGTTGAGTTTTGATCTAAACTCCACGAAAATCTATGTAGAGATGCTTATTGTAAAAATAGGATAAAAGCACATAAACCTTTTTGTTTTTCTTTATTTATCTAAGGTCATGAGAAAAATATACTATAGAGAACAGAGGTATGTGGACGGTCAAAGCCAGACCATATGTTAGAGTTTTGAAGACAAACAAACAACAAAAAATAAAACTAACCTATTAATAGATTAATCGGCATGCATGAGATATACATATAATAGAGAGATATTCAACCACCTTATTTGAAAGGAGTAAACACCTGGAGTGTAAGATTATTTCCGAATAATTGTGAAACAAATATGTCTTTAGGCAGGTTTCAATAGCAGGCGATATAATACAAATTGTTGCGGTGATCTTATGATTTACAAGCAATTTACAGTGAGATAAATCTTATTGTAGAACTTTGCATTTAAGCGTTCAATAGAAGAATTAAAGATAAATGTCATCATTTGAGTTGAATAGATTATCACCCTATATAATATCTGAAGCATCATATATATGGACATTATTTATAAATGAATTATCCCAACTCATAATATGCGAGACAAAATCTATCAACTATTATGTGTCAAGATGTGAAGACAAACTTAGACATCATACACAAGAAGCTAAGGTTGTAATATGTATTTATGTTCCATTTAAGTCTGTGAATCAATTATTCATGCACTTCAGCCGAGGCAAGATGTTTTGATTAACAAGTTTTTAAAGGAGGTTGGAAAAAGGTGGCATGCTTCATCTTATGAGAGGATAAGATTAAATCTCCACAATCATCTACTGATTACAAAAATAGGGGGGATATAACCACCCCAGATCACAATAAATATCTAAAAACTAAAAAGAGTTTACATTTCCTGTTTTACACAAAAAATGGAGCCATGGATATGGCTAATAAGCCAAAAATGCTGCTGTATGTTTGATCACCATTTGAGGATATCTGAGAAAGAAAAAATATGAAATAAAAAAATTAGGATATTCATTTAACCGATATTTTCCAAAATTTGAAATAAGAATAGATTTGGATTCAAACTAATTTATTTTTATTTTTTTTTTTTTTAAAAGATACAAACAAAAACAAAAAAAAAAAAAAAAAAAAAAAAAAATAAATCAAAATCAAAATAAAAAATAAAATCCATATTTTGTACCAAAGCAGTCAAATCAAAAACAAAAAAATAATTTTATACTATCTCGCAATTTGGCCAAGAGGGATGCCACCACAAATCCAGTTTAAAATGGTAGAAATTGGTTGAGAGTATTATCCATCACGCCTAATCCTCGTTTGTCAAATTAAAGCAGTTTTTAAATGGGCCTTGATTAAAACTTCGAGAGAAACAAGGTAGGAGAGGAAACTTTGTTATCTACATATCCCATACACCATTTCCCAAATTCTAAAGAAACAACAGCAAGTGGTTCTTACATTTGGAACTGTGAGGCCGAGAAGTTTGGTTGAAGAGAAGAGATAGAAATTATTGCAGATTAACACATGACATAGCAGATTTTTCTTACTGTTTATATGAGTTGATACATTTGTTGCATATCTTCTGCCTCCAGGAGAGAAAGGAAAGAAAGAGAGGAAGCTTCAGGTGAAACAAAATTTCTAAAGATATTTGTCCAAACAATGAAGCATACCTCTAAAACTGTATCGTTTTTGAAGAATCTTTCAGCAACGAAGGTAAAATGGCTCATTTAGGTTCTGGTTTATAAAGGGTTTTGTCTAATTCCTAGCGGTTTGCTCTGAATCTCAGGAAGAGTCATGTCTGAGAGGAAACAAAAATGGGATTGACATTTGTAACAAAGAGAATATGAATAGTAGGTTTAGATGGAGTGTTAGGAGGTAATCGAGAAAGCTTAAAGCGATGGAAAAAAAATTAGAACTGCAAAGAACCTTCTGCCCCAAGCAATTTGGGTTTCAGTCATGAAATTTGGGCCTTTCTAGTAATGAATGTTTAGAGTACAGAACGAAACCCAAGACTTTAGTTTGGAATGATGGATTTGTCGATTTCAGACTGCCACCTCCATTAGAGTACAGGGTACGACCGAGTTGTTTTTGAATCTCATCATATGTAATAGGTGAAGTAGGTTGCCAAGGTTAGGAGAAGATGTGTTTTACAAAAAAGCATATCGAAAATTTAAAATCAAAATCAATTTATCAATAATTTTAAGTGAAACAAGCCTATAGTCCACTTGCCGATAAAAATGAAAGATAAATGTAAAACAGGAGTAATCAAATGTATTTTTCATAACCCAACAATAACACATAATTTAGGGGATAAAAGGTGATG
This sequence comes from Picea sitchensis, assembly GCA_010110895.2. Lineage (NCBI taxonomy): Eukaryota > Viridiplantae > Streptophyta > Pinopsida > Pinales > Pinaceae > Picea > Picea sitchensis. The sequence goes on from SNQJ01S0035756.1 coordinate 18,555, forward strand.
GCAGCTTCAGTGTCATTGTGTCACATTGGAAAACTTATAGGGCTGCCAACTCTTTGGGAGAAGCGATTATCTACACTGCATCCTTGACGAAGAGTTCATGTTGGGACTTCTTAGAATGAAGACTAATCTTGTTGAAGGACGTAAACATCTAAACCGATCATTACACAATCCCAAAAGTTTCAGATGTCTTTCTATTCAAAATAAATCCGGTGACAAATTTTAAAAATAGAAACAACGATTTTCAAGTCAATGACTCACAATCTGTGTGAGATTGCTACTTTGCCACCAGTAATGATCATAACCGGTAGGATGTCAATTAACACACTTTCAGCCTCTATCACATCCAAGGAAATTTCAATTCTAACTTGCCAGAGGAATGCTTATGACCATTATCAAAATTTATACCTGATAATTTTCCCCTAACTTAGACATCGTTTATTGCCAGTGAACTATTCGATGCAATGAGAGTTTTCTTGAAATCATGCATGCATTTACCCGCTAATGAACCCTATCTGGTGGTTTGAAACACTTCCCGACTCTTGAAATTATTCCCTGATCTAATATAAATTTTAAAACATTATTCCAGGGAAAAGGTGTAAATTCAGGTTTTATAAGACTTATTTATTTTTCTAGACTTTTAATTTTTTGCTTGATAACATTCATTATAATATGAAAATAGTTTACTAATGAAACTAATATTTCGAGGACAGGAAGGAATCCTTGAGTTTCTTTCTTAAAAGCTGAGGGAATGATTAACCAAGAGATTTTAATGATGATGGTAATGCGCTCACTTTGATTATAAAAATTGAAACCATAAGGAAATACTTCATAGGAAAAACTTATTTAGCTAGTACGTGTTTGAGGGAAAATTGTGATTGATATTGTGAGACCACTTATTTGTTAATTTTAAGATGAGGAATTATGGTTTCCCTCCATGAACTAAATTGTAATCTGAGGCATGTATTTTAACTTGAGAAAGCGTTAATAAAACAAAATGAAAAGAACCAAAACAGAGAAAATAGAAATTAAAAAGCAGAAAAATATGTACACAAAGATAGGAGTAGAAACATATGCGAAAATCTCTTAGAAACTAAAAAAAAATCATCGCCGATGTGAAATTAGTCCTACTCGTGGTACCTTAGGTAAGGGTTGAATTTACAATTCAGACTTATTTATCTCTCACTTAAAATTTTTCATAATAATAATGGCTTTGAAAAGAAATACTCAACAAAGAAAGAGAAAAGGATCATCACAGGACTTCACAACAACAGTATTATGGTTCTTGTGGTGCATCCACTTGTGCTCATGGCTGCATTATTATAAAGAGAAATAGTAAATAAAACTAAAAGAAAACCTACTCCCAAACCTACCCTAACTACTAATAAGATCAGATACTAAGTGGAGTTATGCTTCCAATGTAGCCATTGGGTAACTCCAATCCTACAATGGAAACAAAAATGATATTACTAACAAAATGGTAGTATATCAAAAAATGGCAGAAATATATCATACTTTTGCAGTAATCATCATTTAAAGAAAGTAAACCTTGATCTTACCATTCCCTTGAACAATCTTGTTGTATGAATCCTCATTGGAAATTTTGTCATTATATGGGTTACAAAAATACTTGAAAATTGGGATTATGGAAACATGAAGGAGTTATAGGGTTGTGTAACAATGACCCTATTAAAGAGTGCCACATCCTCCTGACAATTTTCCTTCGTTCCGACCTGACATAACCATCGGCCTAAACCGAAGTGCCCCATCCTCCTGACAATTTTCCTTTCGTTCCATATTTTCTCCATCTGGAGGATATAAAATGAGTGTGTTGAAGTTACCTCCTTGATCTCTAAATAAAATGAAGTTAATCTTACCATTCCCTGGGAACTTTTCAAGATATGAATACTCCAACCAATCTGCAATACTATCATGATACATGCAATTATTGACATGGGATGATTTGAAAGAATTCACATGAGAGAAATATTCTTGGTGAGAATAAAGTATTATACTATCAAGGAAACAATCTTGTAAAAAGGTCGGATCAAGATGGCGAGAAATTATCATGTTTCTCGATCGGAAAATAAGTGTTTCATTCTCTTGAAACTTTGCATTGAGCTTAGATATTTCAAGGTTAACTATTTGAGGTGAACTATATGGAATGACCGATAAAACATCATTGGTAGTAATATTTGGTCGATTATATTTTTCAACCTCAAATAATTGATCATGGAAAAATTTAGATCCTTCTCGAAACACAAATTGGGATGTATCAATGGAAGATGCAATTCATGATTCTTTCAAATAATTTCTTGATTTACCCACAGATAATTGATGAGAATAAAAATTAATATTTTCATGGGTAGAATTATTTCCCTCTGTATCTTCTATTCGTTGATCTCTTTGTACCTGATTATACAATGTTGAAATCTCTCCAAGGTAATATGGAACATGCAATCGCACAACATTACGATAAAAAATATTAGGGTACAAGGAATAATATGTAGAAGAATTAAGGAGACATAATGCATCTCTTGAAATGATAGGTATATGTGTTTCAAAATCTAGTTTTGTCCCCTCTCCTTGTATAAAATGATCATCCTCTTTTGGATTCTCTTTCAAATAATACGAGACAGTTTTTAAGAGACAATTTGGTTCATCGTGCAAGGGCAAAATTGAGGCCAAATCACTAGAGATAGAAGGTTGATTAATAGTATGACTAATGATTTTGTCTTCTATTGATTGATCATGGATCTGTTCAACTAAATGAGGGGCAAATTTATCATCCACATGATTATCAACTTCACATTCAACCTCTTTTAATTTAGAAACAGTTATAAAATCTATGATAGTGTGACAACTATCATCTTTTAAAGTCAAGGTTCCTTCTTTGATGGGAGGAGAGATTGTTTGCAAAGAATGATTAGATGTGACAATTGCATTTTGTAAAGGATGATGTTTCTCATGATTTGCCAAAATGAAAGAAGTTGACAAAAATTGTGGTTCTTCAAAATCTTCAAGATCAACATCAAAATTTGAACCATCTTGAGATTGAGTGTTAGTGCTTGATTAAGATTGGTTAACAATTAATTTATCTTGCTCATCTTAGAGAGAAACGAGATATTTAAACCACTCATTAATAAGCGACATTTATTTCAAAGGGAACCTAGTACAAACATGAATGAACCTAATTGCAAAATCATCGAATGATTCACCATTTTCTTTCCTTAAGTAATTTAATTCATCACTTAATTCATCATAATCATAATTGTTAAAGTCCGATAAAAACTCAATTACAAACTCAAACAAAGAATGAATCGAATTAGATGGAAAAGATTCAAACCAACATTTAACTCGATCTCGGAAAGTGAGAGAGAACACCATGCATGTAACATTAGGATCAATGATCTTATGTCTTAAACATTTATAAAGAAATTTAGAAATATGGTCTACTGCAGATGTGTTCCCTTCACCATCAAAGGTGAGTTATGAAAAGAGATTAGTTGTTTTGTTGGGAATAACTGGTAGTGAGAAGTGGAAAGCATGTTCCAACACAGTGATTTGGGGAGCCATGGGGAAATTGAATACATTCGAAATAAAAGCTCCTACAAGGCCATCTTGTCAGTCTGGCCCTCCTTCTAGCGCCATTTGTTGACAACCGAAAATGACCATCCATCAACTGGAAGAACAAGTCTGGTCCGGGGTTGTCTAAGTAACCCAAGTCATTTGGTATAACTCGTTCTGATGGGTTTAATGGCTCCGTTAGTCAATCTAATAATCCTAAAAGAAACAAAACAAAAGAAAAGAAATAAATAACTAATTAATAAATACTATATATATATATATATATATATATATATATATATATATATATATACACACACACACATATGCTCTAATGTATTAGAAGCATTTAAGCAAAAGATACATAACTCTCATTTATATGCATTATTTAGAAACATGCAAGTTTTAATCTAACACACACATATGCTCTAATGTGACTGTAATAGGCGCATTTAAGCAAAAGATACATAACTCTCATTTATATACATTATTTAGAAGCTGCAAGTTTTAATCTAAACTTACGAAACTCAATGTGAAAATGGCTACTTTGAAGAAGCAGATAAAGAAAGCACATAAAAATATTTTTGATTTTTCCTTTATAAGTCTTAAACTAGTAAAAGAAAATGCTATGAAATGGAAACATATGGATAGTAAAAAGCCAAACCATACGTTTAGATTTCAGTGATAAAAAAATAGTAGAAAACATGCAAATGAGTTGACCTGTTAATGAGTTAATAATATGCATCGAAATATTTGTGTGATCATAAAACATTTAACCACCTTGTCCAGGAGGGAAACCTGCAATGAACCTTAAGTCTGTCCTGAATAAATGCGGAACAATTATGTTGGCAATTAAATTTTAATAACAGAAAGAATGATACCAATAGTTATTGTGATCTCATGATTGCAAGTAATTACATTAAGAAAAATCTGTTAGCAAATATCCTTGCATTTAATATTTCAACGAAAATTAAAGGAGAAATCATGTAATTGAGGCTGAATAGATGATCACACGATTAATATCTGAAGCAATTATTTATGGTCAACATTTATAAAGGAATTATATCATTAACATAATAAATCATGAAGACTAAAGCTATCAAAACCTATTATCATATCAGTATAAACAAAACTTAAATGAAGACACCATCTACAAGAAGCTAAAGCCGAAATGTGCATTGTTGTTCCATTAAAGTTTGTAAATCAAACGTCCATATTCTGCCCTAGGCTAAGATGTTTTCCTTACAAAAATCTGAAGTATTTAAAGAGTTCCAACAAACTAAGCATCCCATTTTTTAAGATAGAATCAAATCCCAGGATGATTTGCTAATTACAAAAATAGAGGGTAATTAAAACCACTCAATATCAAACTGTATCTCTTAAAAACGTTTGTTTTTGTTCACAAAATGAGACAAAGAAATGGCTAATAACCCTAGAAATACTTCATCTCATTATGTCTCCACAAGTTGCCCGATATCCTGAAAGAAAAACGAAAATAAAGAAACTTAGATATTCATTTAACCAACATTTTCCAATATTTCGAATGAGAATAGACTGGCTATAGAATCTACTCATTCTGTAGTTAGTTTTATTTTAAACAACATAAATCTAATTAAATCTATATTAATAGAAAAACTAAACAAAAACACAACTAAGATAAACAAACAAATCTTTACCTCTTAACTGCATGCTAAATTTGACTCATAAGACCTCAGAGTTAACTACTGCTATGACACACTCAACATTATTTATTATTACGTTTCTGGTTCTTTTCAAGTGCTTCCTTTGCCTTTGAACACTGAACTTTAGTCTGTGATTTTCACTCATTAATGAGTCGATCTGAGTGGTGAGGGTTTTGATCTGCAGTTGAAGGGAAGGTATATCTGTGTAAGATTTTTCGATCCAAAACAAACAAAGCTCACACCGTGGATCTGGAACAGTTGTTTGAGGATATCCATGGTCATGTGTCAGAATGATACCACTGTTCACTGTGGGTTTTTTGATGATTTTGATAAAGGGATTTAGGCAGACAAAATGTTCATACTCGGGATCTTTAAAAACCCTAGGACTAGCATCTTGTTCCTCAGATAAAGGTTGTTTGGGAAATTCCCTTGCGTGAAGGTTTTCATACAAAAGATCAGGCCTAAAATTTGAGAGCCTAAGAGTCTTCTCTATAAATGGTTTTTCCACCACAGGGGTTTCTACAGGAATTGGTGTAGCAAAATAAAAATAAAAATAAACGTTTTCCTCAACCGGAACGAAAAACAATTGATAAATTTACCTCCAAAAAGAGAGACATATCTCTGCAATGATCCATTTTCTGGAGAAACGGCTCAAGAAGAAGGTAAAAGGGCTCATTTTGGTTCTGGGTTTTCAAGGGTTTGATCTAATTCATCATGGTTTGCTCAGAAACGCTCCCGCAAAAATATGTCTCTAGTATGCAAAACGGGATTGGACTGACAATCACAAAGGTGACCAGAACTCGTTGTGAGTATAAGGGGGATCAATAACAGAGAAAAAACCCAGCCTAAAACAAAGGAGTAAGATATCAATCACCCTGGTGCATCTAGAATGTGCGCATAAGGGATTCCAAGCCATGAAAATCAGACGTTTTATGTAATGAATCGCTGAGAGTACAGAACAAAGTCTGAGACTTAACTTGAAATGATGGACATGTCATTTTCAAACTTCCACTATCAGCAGAGTACAAAATATGACCATATGCGTTTGAGTATCATCATTGTGTAAAGAGTGGAGTTGCTCATTTTAAGGTTAGGAAAAGAGGTGCTTGACAAATCAAAGCATAACAACCATAGAAAGGATTTACCAAGATCCATACATGAAACAAACTCATAGCCTAACATCAATCGATTCTTGGTGTATCATTTAAAGGTCCAAAGTATACCTTATAACAATGGGCAATTTTGAAACAACTATTTTATTGACATGAGATAGGCCTTAAAGAAAAATATCATTCTCAAAAAGTTTTGTATGATGATTTATTCTTCTAGGGAAATAAGCCTTAAATTCAACTACAATAAATTCATAAGTTTCAATGCTTCGTTCATGCCTTCAGTCATGAACAAAGCATGAAAATGAGAACTAGGAAAAATAAAAACCTTTTATAGATGAAAACTCAACTTTCATGTAGCAATGTTCATGTGATTAAGCGGAGGCAGCTACAAAATTTATTATTTGTTGCTTAAAGAAGTGAAAATATTGTGGGGCTGCCAACAGGGAGGCCATAGTTGACAGTGATATTCTGAGGATAGCATTGAATGGAGTTTCCAAACAATGGGTTGTTTTTATTGAGGGCATTGTGGCTAGGGAGAAGATTCCCAATTGGGAACGTCTTTGGGATGACTTTGTTCAGGAGGAGACCCAGAGAGGTTATGTACATGGTCTTCAATCGGTTCCAAGAGTTCAAAGCTCTTGTGGAGAACCAGACTGGGAAGAAAATTAGAGTTCTAAGGACAGAAAATGGGGGTAGGTATACCTCCAAGGATTTCATGGAATTTTGTGCAGGAGAGGGAATCAAGAGAGATTTGATTATTCCTTACAACCCACAGAAGAATGAGATTGTTGAGAGGAAGAACGGTACCATAGTTGGGGCTGCAAGATCCATGCTACATGATCAGGGGTTGCCATTATTTCTTTGGGCTGAGGCATGCTACACTGCAGTTTATCTACATAATAAGATTCCACACAGGGTAGTTGGGACCCTGACTCCTAAGGAGGATTTTTCTGGGAAGAAGCCTGAGGTGGGGCACTTTCGCATTTTTGCATGCATCACATATTCACATGTCCCTTCTGAGAAGAGGACAAAGCTATATCCCACTACTGAGGGAGGGATGTTTGTTGTGTATAGAGAGACTTCAAAGGATTTCCGTATATATCATCCTTCCTTGAGGAAGACTGTTTTGAGGAGGGATGTTAGATTTGAGGAGGACAGATCCTTTGGGAATTCACGAGGGAGAGAGAGGGGTGAGCAGTCTTCACCTCAGATTCAGGTGAGTCCATAGAAGACTACGGTGACATAGAGTTTGGGGCCACTAGTTTTAGTGACGACTGGTCCACAGGTGACAGGGTCATAGATTTTAGGATTGCAGGTTACTGGTCCACAGGTTTCAGGATCAGGTACTTGTTGACGGGTGGGGAGAAATTGTCCGTCAGAGTCTAGTGAGAGAAATTAGAACAGTCCAGAAATTGTCCTAATAGCAAAACATTTAGAATGGAGAAATCACCACAGCAGGTTTAACAACTCTGTTAGCGTTCTAAGAGTTCTAAGAAAACCAAGAGAAAACTAATCTAAATAACTAATCTAACTAAAGAAATAAAACAAATAAGTAAATAAAACAAACTAAACTAACTATGATAAATAACACAAACTAATCTAACTAATCTACTATTTATATATACAAACTACCTGAAATTACTACTATACTAACTCTACTAGTTAGTTGTCTAACTACTTATTGTAAGACATTCACAAATATACAATATCTACAATTTGTAGATTTAAGTAAAACACCGTAAAACTCATTTATATTTTGCCCTGAACAACAAGATATGTTTTGGTTGATTTTTATAAATGAAATGGAAACTTACTGAAATTAAACAGTCTAATATACTAGTACATAAATGACAAGTGACACGGGAGCGGCTCTCAGTTTGTCACCGTGTGTGCGTGATTATTGAAGCTGAGGTGGATAGAAAACATACCTGGGTTGGTCAGGAAGATTTTTAAATTAAACCCGATAGGTTCGCGTTGCTCTTTGAGTTTATTCTGGGACAAACAAGACATAAAAATCATAACAATTATATGATTTATAAATCTCTACAGAGCTTTTGATTGTACAAAAATTATGTAATGATTCAATTTATGAAGAGATAGGCTTGTCGTTCCCTGGCCGGAGCTAAACAATTGCTATGTTTTTTTAAATGCTTGGAAGAAATCAGGATATGGATTTCAATGATTAAATTATATCATTTCACATGATTAAGATAGCCAAAGTAGTCATTAACCACGTACAAGTTGATATACCATTTGTAAAAATATTGTTATTATAATGAGAAGCTAAAGGCGTGACAAAACACCAAATTACCTTTGGTATGTATTAACGCCATATCCTTGTTCTCCCCAACAGATGGGGATGATCCTTATTACACAAAATGATAAGTATTTAAATTACTTTCCACGGGGTAAAACCTCCATGTGGATAATATCAAAACTGTTTTACATGTCGAGAAATATCTAAAATCATTCATAGAAACTAAAATGCAAGTAAAATCTTTGAAATATCCCCTAGCATACATCAATCACTTGTAATTTCAATTCATCCATCCGTCATCCATCGTCCGTCCATCCATCCATCCTCCATTCCATCCATTCCATCCATCCATCCATCCTTCCATCCATTCCTCCGTCCGTCCATTCCTCCATTTCCACGCCATTTCCATCCATTCCTTTCCATTCCATTCCATTCCTTCCATTCCATTCCTTCCATTCCATTCCATCCATTCCTTCCTTCCTCCGTCCTCCATTGTCCTCCATTCCTCCATTCCATCCATCCATCCTCCATCCATCCATCCATCCTCCATCCTCCTTCCTCCATCCATTCCATCCATCCATCCATCCATTCCTCCATTCCCTCTTTCCTTCCTTCCTTCGTCCATTCCTTCCATCATCCTGTCCATCCTTCCCTTCCTCCATCCATCCTTCCGTCCATTCCTTCCTCCATTCCATTCCATCCTCCTCCTTCCTCCATTTCCATTCCATTCCATTCCTCCATTCCTTGTCCATCCATCCTCCATCCATTCCGTCCTTCCATCAGATGTCCTTCAGTCCATTCCATTCCATCCATCCATTCCTCCATTCAGGGCCACTCCATCGGGCTCCTCCATCCACTTCCTCCTTCCACCATTCCTTCCTGTTTGTCCTCCGTCCGTCCTCCATTCAAGTCTTTCATCCGTCTTTCCATCCATTCCTCCGGTCCATTCATCTTCATCCATAAATTTTCATATTTGAATATTCAAGCCATCCTAAGATCCTGTGACAAAAATAGGGATTAGACACCATGACTTTGATGAAGCGAATATGTCAATGGAAATCTCATCATAGGAGGGTTCATGGAGTCAATTAGATCATTGGTTTGGATGTTTCCTTCGTCTGATTGATCATTTCAAAATGTGAGTATCAACATTAAGATTAGAGCTAAACAAAGAGCGAGTATGGGAAACTAGAATGTTTGATCTCCATTAAATATAATGCATCGTCCTTTTCAACAATAAAGCGTGTAAAATCATCTACTTAATATGTCATTTTCCCTTATGAGTGATGAAATTGAGCAAGTCAAATCAGTTTATCAATGTTATGCTTTCGAGATTAATTTCACCAAATTGCCATCAAAAGGATGTGGTGTGGTGGAAAAGAGTAGGATGTTGTAAGGTAAAGATGTCAAGTCCACGAGAATCTAGGAATGAATCAAGATATAAAGAATAAAAGGAATGAGAAATAAGCGAGATGAAAATAGTCTCTTGAACTATGATAATCAACAATGGTATTCTCGAGAACGTTCCTGCTTTTGAGAATGCCCTGGGCAGTTTTATAAGCACCAACCGGAATTCACATGGACAGTTGCAGAATTTATGTGACAAGCATCTAGTCTTTCACAATAGAGCAAAAGTGCATTTGAGGATCAAGGTTTAAAGTTTCTTCTAGTTGCATAACTCCTCTCTAATCAGTTTCATAGGAATACTAGAACATTAAAGAAGATTTTCGTTACTTAAGTGTTCTTCAAAGACTGATTTAAAATGTTGATTAGAGAATGAGTTAAAAGAATGAGGATATTCACCTTGAGCCAAAAACAAATCATCTTCCACTAGTCTTAAATTTGAAAACTACAATGATGATTCAAAGGAAAATCAATTTGGTTGTCAATAAGAGTCTGATCAATAGATTCTAACTCCTTGGCTTGTTCAACATTATCGGAAGAATTTTTCTCTTCTTACGAATAAAATTGTTCTTACAATAATTGAGTGATAGGATTTGCAATTGGTTCTTCATTTGAATCATTGTATTTTTAGTCTAAGACTAGTATGGAAGAGATGGAAGGATCATAGAAGAGATTTAATGCCAATGATGACATGTCATCAAGGTTAAATTCCTGAGGAGGATATGATAGACCCTTGTCAAGAGTTAGAAGATGGATCTGGATTGATTAAGCGGAAGTGATATGAAATTCTTCATAATTGATCAAAATCATAGAATTTCAGCATTTAGAAACTCATCTACAAGTGAAACCAATCAAAATGTGACATGCTGGAAAGGATTCAAACTGACAAACGATCCGACCTCTAAAATAGCCGAAGAATGCATAAACTCCTAAATGCAGGGGATGTCATGTTTGATGCATTTGCACCAGAAGTTGTTAAGGTGGTCTTTAGCGGATGTATTTCTTTCACCATCAAAGGTGAATTTGGACAAGCGAGGCGTCTGCGTTAGAGAATACCGAGATGAGAAGTTGAAAGCATGTTCCAACACAATGATTTAGGGAGCCATGGGGGAAATTGAATACATTTTAAAATAAAGGCTCACCGCAAAGAATATGTGACCCTCCTTCTAGCACCATTTGTTGTGAGCGAAATTAAGTAGTCAGATCCAAGCCTGAGGAGGAGTGGAGACAGTGGGGTTGTCTAATAGCAAGAAGCCATTTGGAATGAACCACCATGGCCGAGGGTTTTAATGAGAAATACATTGGCCTTTCTAAGGTTCTAATAAAACCAAAGAGAAAACTAATCTAAATAACTAATCTAAACTAAGTAATCCTAATAAAACAAATAAAAACAAACAAACCAACCGTAACAATAAATAGCACAAACTAATCTAACTAATCTACTATTTATATATATAAATGAATTACTACTATACTAGCTCTGCTAATTGGTTATACAACTGTTGCACAATATCTACAGTGGAAGATTTAAGTAAAACTACGTAAAACTCGTATGATGCGCCCTAAGTTAAACAAGATATATGTTTTTGTTGATTTTTATAAATAAGAAGCAAAACTTCTTGGAAATTAAACAATCTAATATACTAAACACATAAATGAAAGTGACACAAGGAGCGCTCAGTTGTCACATTATTGTGATGACTTGACATTGAGGAGAGTAAGCTTCGCTTATAGGTGGTCGAGAAGCTTTTAAGTAAACGATAGGTTGCGTTGCTCTTTGAGTTTATTCTGAGGACAAATGAAGACATAAAAATCATAACAATTGCCATAAGTTTATAATCTACTGTAATAAAGGGGTAAACCAGTATGCAAAAACTTATACTTAATGATTCAATTTATGGAGAAGATAAACACATCATTCACAAACTGAACTAAACAATTCTTATGTCTTTTAAATACTTAGAAGAAATCAGATATGGATTTAAATGATTAAAGGTATATCATTGCACATGATTAAGATAGCCAAAGTAGTGATTAACCATATACAAATTGATACACAACATAAAATAAGTATTGATATAATGAGAAGCTAAAAGGCTGACAAAACACCAAGTGCTTGATGCTGTATTAACACTCTCCATATCCTTGTTCTCCCATGAATGGGGATGTCCATTAATACAAAAAATGATAGGTATTTATAAGTCTTTCCACAGTGAAAACCTCCCACATGGATAATATCAAAGCTGTTTTACATAATGTAGAGTATCCCAAAATCAACTAAACCAAGAAACAAAAATGCAAGTGAAAATCATTAAGATATCCCTATACTTGCTCATCAAATCCATTGTAATTTTGAATTTATCTGCAATAGATCAAAAATAACGAGTTAGAAAAGTATTTCATCAACAAAAAAATAAATCTAATCTTACAGGACTTAGCTCTGAAGTCATGGGATTACGTGCTTCAGTCCTAAAAAATATTATCTGAGGATAAAAAATCAAAATCAAATCTCTTTAAAAGAATCAAATCCAATTTTTTTTTAATAAACATTCAAAGCGAATCACTAATGGTTCAAATGAGTTTATCATTTTAAATTAAACAAAATCAGATTCAATCAGCAGTAAGAGTACTACTGTTTTTTCTTTGACAAATGGGTCAAGCTTGATGACAAAATTGTTTCAATTCAAATGAAATTAATAGTGAATCATATAGAGTATGAGATACTATCTAATCCAACACAATCATAATCCAATCATTATGGCTATAACAATGTAGCATAAGATTCATGTTGTTTCAATCAGGAAATACAAGATGGGCGGATGATTGTTACTATTTGTATCAATTCACGATTTGGGTAGATATGAAACATAATCATATTAAACATAATCCAAAGCGTATCCGGGCTGGTCAAAGTCAAATTTAAATAAAGCCAAGTAACAATTATCTAAAATTGATGCTAATCATGCTTATATACATCATAGCGAAATCCAAGCGGTGATTGTGTGGGAATCGAATATGAGAAGCAAAACATGTTTTATGGCCAGTGAGCATCAGTTAAACCAAATCAAACCAATCCAATCCATGCCACGATCAAGCAAATCGAAGGAAATCCAATCAAGGCTAAGCGGGAAAACGAAATTGATTTATCAAAAACAAAATTATGCATGTGCATATAATGTAATGAGCAAATCCCTTTATAGAAATAACCAATTCAATTGGTACATTTATATAAACTCATACTATTTACAAAAATGATTTATATTACACATACATGTGTGACGAGGCTACTTGTGGTGAGGAGTTAGAAGAACATATCGAAGGAATACATCTGAGACTCAAAAGCATGTTCGACCATGATAAATTGACACGTAGAAAGCGAGCTAGATCTCATGGTTTCTCACTTTACGGAAGAAACAGCCCAAGATGAAAGTAAAGGGAGCTAAAAGCGAGTTGCAGTTTTTCCTTGGTTTGAGATAATTCAAATCCGTTTGCCCGGAATCTCTCACACAAGCGTGACTGCAGGAGCAGTGCAGGGGCAGTCTTCTCTAGAAATAATGAAACCAAAACTAACTCTGAACACCATGGGGTTTTAATTCGCCCTGGAGCCAACAAATAACACACAATGATCTGGGCTAAGGGACAAGGTTTGAGCAGTGGGCTCAAAGGATTTTCCCAAAAATCCCAGCAGTGGTAACCTGATTAGGAAGAACTGATAATGCAAAAGTGTCTTGAGAATTGGTAAAGCTTATACGCCATGCAAAAGAGTAATTACTAAAGTACAACCGCCGGTTTACATAGTAGTTCAACCCATTATAGCATAGTTTGAAAATGATGTGAATTAGCCAACCAATGAAACCAACTTGACAAGTATATATAAACCAGCATGAATTGATGGATTAAAACTTTTAAACCATCAATGTTTAATTTGAAACCAATATGAAATATTAACCATGCGCAAATGTGCAAATGTTTAACCAATGTGCGATTGATATTCCTTATAATTGACAACCAAAAGTTATAAAGGTTTGCTTAATAGGGATTATATCATATATATAAATTTAATCATAACCCTTATAAAAGATGAGGCAAGGGCAGAGTCTTGAAGTGCCAACCAAAATGCTCAATAACTTACAAAATCAATTGAATCAAGTTGTGCAATCAATATGAGAATGGTTCGAAAATCAACAGCCCGCATGATAAACCAAAGGTGAAGTGCCATAGAAAGAATATCGATAAAAGATCATGACAGTTTAAGATAGTGATCGGAATGAGTCCTCGAAAGGAGAAATTTTCATGCTTACGGTCGTGAAAACTTAATGAAGACAAGATTTACAGAATTATGCATAAAGAAATGAAAGTGTCATCTATTTGAAAAAATGTGACGAACAACTTGAATTTCAGAAGACATAGGTGTAAGCAGCTTGTGGGGACATGAAAAGGTGGGTAGGCAATAGGTACTCGAGTCTGCGCCGGGATCACATTCTTAGGAGTTGATGGGGTTGGTAGGGAGGTTCCCCTCCGGGACACTACCATAGAGAGGAGGAATCCCAGTGGATTTAGGATACTGAAGGAGGCTGAAGGGTTTTGATGGGAATCCCAAGAGGCATGAGGGAGGTAAACCTCTGAGAGGAACATGACTACATTCTTGTGTTGAGGTATTCGAGGGGAATTTCAGCCTTCCACTTTTTGAGGAAGACTCTTTTGAGCAGGGTTTGGAGAAGATTCCATGATGAAGGTATAATTCCATCATGAAGAATGATGTCCTAGAGAAGTTGTTCTAGACCCCGAGATGGGTGGTGACTTCAGGGTGAATCTATAAACTCAAGCATGTTGCAAATGGAATCATTGGGAAGTACAAAGATCTCTTTGTGACTCCGGGGTTTTCATAGGTTGAGGAGTTTATTATGATAGAACCATCATGCAATTTCTAAGATATACCTCAGTGGGGCTGGTGAATTTCCAGCCCTAGCAGAGATGGGTTGGAAGATCCACCGAGATGGATGTGAAGATCACATTTTTTAATGGACTTATAGGAGGAGGTGTATATTGAGCAACCATTGGGCTTTGAGGGTTCATGGAGATATTCTCATGTGTGTAGATTGAAGAAGGTATTGTATGGGATGAAAAAATCTCCCAGAGCTTGGTATTGAAGAATTGATACCCT
Organism: Picea sitchensis; assembly: GCA_010110895.2. Lineage (NCBI taxonomy): Eukaryota > Viridiplantae > Streptophyta > Pinopsida > Pinales > Pinaceae > Picea > Picea sitchensis. Next base: position 33,738 of record SNQJ01S0035756.1, read on the forward strand.
ATTTGCAGCGATTGGAGCCAGGCCAGAGTGGTGATCCCAACCTATACTAAGTTGTGGTTGGAGAGGATACATAATTCTGCTCTATATGTGGATGATCTTTTTCATTACAGGGGCAGAGATACTCATCACTAGAGTACCAAGGAGGCAAGTTTGAAATGTAGTATTTGGATTTGATGCACTATTTTTTGGGATTGGAGGTTTGGAAGGAGCTTGGAAAAATCTTCCTAGGACAGGGGAAGTATGTAGTGTGTGATACGAGGAGATTTCATATGAAAGAGTTGTAGACCCATGACCACTCCATGTTTGAGCTGGAAGAAGCTTCATGCTTGTGAGTCACAGTTAGTGGATTCCACTTTATATATTCGATTGATCCCAGTTATTTGATATTTGAAAGTCAATACCAAAACCAGATATTTTGTTTTCTGTCAACACTCTCGGTCGGTTATGGTGGAGCTTAGGAGAGTGCATTGGATAGCAACAAAACAAGTATCTCGAGGATGCTTTATTAATGCGGTAGATTATGGTATGGAATTTCATAGAGGATATGGAGTTCATATGGTTGCTCAGGGATCTTTGTGGTACGGTAGATTATGGTTTGGACTATCAGAGAGGATATGGAGTTCATATGGTTGGCTATACATATTTAGATTCGGTAGAATGTGTTAGTGACCAGAAGAGTACTTCATGGTGTTGTTTCGGATTGGGCTCAAAAGTTGTGTCTTGGTTTTGTCGGAAGAAAAATTCAGTGGCATTGAGTTCTGCAGAGGTTGAGTATATGGCTGTCAGTTAGGCCAGTTGTGATTCCCTTTGGCTTTGCAAGTTGTTGGCGGGATTGTTTGGTGTGCATTTGAGGCCTGCCTTGATTTACTGCGATAATCAGAGTTGCATTAAACTCTCATATAATCTTGTTTTTCATGACAGGTCTAAGCATATCGAGATTTGTTATCACTTCATTTGTGATTATGTTCAGAGAGGAGAAGTGGATCTATAGTACATATCTACATAGGAGCAGGTTGCATACATACTCACCAAAGCATTGGGAAAAGACAAGTTTTTATTTTTCAGGGACAAGCTTGGAGTGGTGAGTAACACTTTCCTTGGTAAGAGGGAGTGTTAGAAATAATTAAAAAGTACCTAGGCAAGTGTTTCTCATCACCTAGGTGCTAAGGGGTGAGAAAGTGCCTAATGTGGACCCTAGTCATTTAATTTGTGCGATGCAAATTAAAAGGTGACTTTATGACTTAAGTTAGGGGGTGAGTGAAGAGACACTCAATCTCATCCACACATCTAATCCAATATCAATCGTTGGATTAAGAGACTCTTCACCTACCACCATGAGGTCAACCAGGGTATAAGGGGGCACCCTAGCTAGGGTTGATTCATCATTTTTGAGAGGGAAATAGGAGGAGGTCAAACTTGATAAAGAGAGAAGACATTGGCATAGATTTGGCATGCATTTCAAGGATGAGAGATAACACGCACTTCAAGGAAAAAAACAACAGTTAACGCAATCCGAGCAGTGCAGTTGTTTGGAGGCCATACAACCATTAATATGCATAGAAATCGAGGAGGACAACATAATCAAATTCTAAGAGTATTGGCATGTATCCCAAGGCAGCCACACAACATTTATTGGCAGAAAAATCAAAGAGTCTACTGGGCACGAATTTATGGGAACAAAAATCCGTACATTCTATATGGACTTGTACAGTTTTTGAGGGATATACAGTCCAAAAATTTTGGGCACATTTTTCGAGGAGGTTGGCATGAGTTTCAAGGTATTTTCCTATTGGTTATTTCATACAGTCTTAGCATAATTTTTGGCACAAAAATCGGGATAGTATTTACATCATTTATTGTTGGGACAACCGTATAGTGTACGGATTTCTAGGACATAAATTGAGGAGCTCATTTTGGTCTTTTCAGAAGGAGTCTTTGCAGGAGAAAAAGGATGAGATAATTTTGTATAATTTTTATGAAGATGAATATGTTGTAAAAGAATTTATCTGAAGGTCACAAATAATAAAATCCCTCTCTCATTGGTTTTCCCCTTGTGGGTTTTTCCATGGTCGTTGTTAGACCAAAAATCACTGTGTTATTTTCTGAGTTTTTATGTGTTGTTGATATATTTTATTTCTGCGTTAAACAATGTTCAAAACCTCATGTTTTAGTTATGAAAAATTATTTTATGTTTATTTTAATTGGTTGTCATAAAAATGGGTTTGGGCATTAAACATTGGTTGAAAAATCAGGGAGACTGAAACTGGGTGGGGTCTGAAATTTTACATGTTGATGCCACTCTAATTATCACACCAAAGAGTAGTGGGATGATCATGTGAGATGCCAAACTCTATCAATAGTTTTTGAAGCCAAAGGACTTCTTGACTAGCAAGAACAACATCATGATACTCAGTCTCTGCAGATGATAATGCAATTGTTGATTGTTGTTTACAAAACCAGACAATGGGAGAAGCACCAAGGTGGAAAAAATCCTAAAGTGGACTTTTGATCATCAACAGAATCAGACTAATCAGAATCTATGAAACCCACAAGTTTAGAAGTACCAATAGTATACTAGATACCAAACTGAGCAGTCGTTTGAATATATCCGAGAATGCGCTTAGCTGCCTTCCAGTGACTCTCATGAGGATCTTGAGAGAACTGAGATACAATTCCAACTGTAAAGGAGATGTCAGGATGTGTATGAGTCAAATACAGTAGACTCCTAACTAGTTGTTGATACAATGACGGATTGATTCACAGTGAAGAAAAGTTATCAGAAAGAGTGACACCTAACTAAAGATTATAATTATCCATGCCAAAGCGTTGGAGTAAATCAAGGGAATAATTTTTATGGTAGATGGATATCCCTTCAGAAGATTGATAAACTTGCAAACCAAGAAAGTAATGCAKAATACCAAGATATTTCATATCAAATTGAGCCATCATCTTTTGTTGTACACTCTAAATCATGGATGAAGAACTCCAAGTGAGAATCAAATCATCCACATACAAAACTAATGTTATAAKATCAATTCCTTCCCTTCGATTGTAAACTGTAGGATATGATTTTYAACGCCGGAATCCTGAAGTGATCATAAAATTTTCCATCTTCTCATACAAAGCTTGGAGAGATTATATGATACCATAAAATGAACATCAAATCTTCCATACAAGGGAAGAGTCCTGCAAAAAAYGAGGAGGTTGTTCCATGTATATTTCCTCTTGTAAATATCCATGCAAAAAATAACTCTTCACATCCATGTGGTAAATTTTCTAGCCTTGAGAAGAAGCAAGAGAAAGCACAAGACATATGGAATTCATCTTGGAAATGGGGGAAAAGTCTCAAAATAATCAATCCCTTCAACTTGTGAAAACCCCTTGGCCATTGGTCATGCCTTATGTTTGTCAATAGATCCATCTACAACATATTTGGTTCTATAGACCCATTTGCAACGAACTAGTTTTTGTCCCTTAGGAAGAGGAATGAGATCCCATGTGTGATTCTTCAATAATGAATAATACTCCTATATCATGGCAGCTTCCCATTCATTTTTCCCAACAACATCAAAGAATTATTGGGTATCATATAAAATGGCATGACCAAAATGAGAGATACATGTCATGTGTGGCTAGATGTTGCAAGGAGAAAGAGAAAAATAACTTAAATACGATGGCTGATAACCATACCTATCAGGTTCCTTTTTCTCTCGAAGGCTCCTCATCAATTTTGTTCCTAATCAAGTTGTTCTTGTGTAGGCTTCTCAAATGTTGTTGGATTATTTTCGACTGGCTGAGTTTTCTCATATGTGATTGTCTAATGTTCCTGATCTTCGTGTTCTTCAAAAACAAGACTATCAACATGATCTGTACCATCATGGAAATCTATGGAGAGACTAGGGCCAGATGAGTATTTGAAATGTTAGAAAAACAGGATCGCGAAGCAATAAAATAAAATAAATGTGGAAATAACACACAAAAGATACACAATACAATAAAGACACGAATATACCTGGTTCACCCAGTGTGGGCTACGTCCACCATAGAAATTTATAGGTATTTCCTTTATTATTATTCAACAAATGAAGGAATATAACTTACAACACACCCATTGTAACTTCCTCTTCTTTCTCTCATAGTCTCCTCTCTCATAATACAATATTTGCAATGATACATAGCTGAAATACATTTCCCTCATAAAAGAGGGTTTTCTTCTAGGGAAAAAAACCCTAACATAAATTATACCGTTAGATCTATGACCTTATAATGAACGGTCTAAATTTACTATGAAATTACAATATATATATATTTAAAAGGAAATTTTTCCTTTGGGGGCTTCGCCCCCAAACCCCCGATAGGGGCCCACTTTCCCATGCCCCCCCAGCCAGGGGAATGGACCCCGTAGTGGGGTAACCCCCCCATGCACTCCTCCATGTGGAGGAGTGTACATTATTCTAGGGTGTAAATTCTTCATGGGGTGTAAACATGGCTGAAAACTAAGACCTATGAATAAGGAAGATAATCATGCTCCATAACCAACATGAAATTATCATCAAAATGGACATCCCTACGAAACAAGAAATCATTATTAATAGGATGAAATAACATATATGCTTTCATGTATTCACAGTAGCCAAAAAATATCAATGGTTGTATCTTCTTCTCCATAGCTTTACACTTTTCATTTGGAATTAATTCCAACATTGTACTGCCAAATACTCTAAAATTAGAGACATTGGGCTTAACAAGAATCCAATATTCTTTTGGATTCATATGCAACACTTCTTTATGGGGCATCTTATTATGAATGTAATTGGCACAATTCACTTCTTTGGCCCAAAAATAGAGTGACATGTCCTTGGAATAAATCATACAATTTCCCATCTCTTTCAATGTCCTATTCTTTATTTTAGAAACGTAATTTTGTTGATCGGTGTAGGGAAAATAATGTTGATGTATAATACCATGTTCTCTACAATAATATTTGAATTCCTTACTAACATACTCCCCCCCATTATATGTGCCTAGATTCTTGATAGAATGAGAGGAATTCTTCTCAAGAAAGGCCTTGAAGTTCTTGAAGGTGGCAAAGACCTCACTCTTTTGCTTAGAAAAGTACACCCAGTAGCATTGTGAGAAGTTATAAATGAAAGTGAGTGCACACTTAGCCCCTAAAAAAGAGTGAGTTGGAAAAATCATTAAATCACTATGTACCAACTCAAGAGGTGCTTAAGCACGCAAGGATTTTCCTTTTGGAAAAGGATCTTGATGTTGTTTTCCAATAACACATCTTAGACAAACTCCATTGGTACAAGAAACTTTAGGAAGTCCATGAACCAATTTTTGTGTGCTCAAATACTACATACTTGTAATTTATATGTCCAAATATTTCATGACAAATCCTACTCAAAGAATTAGCATGTGCAATGAAAGAGGAAACTAAAAAAAAGGGCTCAAAACCAGCAAACTTGTACATTATAGTGCTATGATTGAATGTTCTTGAGGCAACAACAATGTCAGTATTTTGTAGTTCTCATATGACTACCTCATTGGAAGAGAACACTATTGTTTTCTCATCACTAGAATGACAAATCTGATAAATTGAGAGTAGATTAGTAGTGATGTCAAGAACAAGAAGAACATCATTGATGCACCCTTCATCTAACTGCACAGTGCTTGATCCTGAAACATCAAGTTGTGTAGAGTCTCCAATGGAAATATGATAAATGATGCAATGATATGTTGAAGGTAGTAATTCATTGGAATGAGTCATATGTTGAAATGCACCAGAATCAAATATCCAACATGTTGATGTTTGAATCTATCAGGATTGAAACAACAACCTCAGGAGGATATGAATCCCCCTGAATTTTTAGAGAGGTGGTGTAATGTCCCTTTCCAAATAGGAGCTTCATAGAGGAGGATTAATGGTATAAACTGCCTCGTTAGACTATAGCCAGGGCCAAAGAGGGGTAAACAGGGTTACTAGAGTTCACTCCAGTCACAGGTGTTATATTCGGAAAGTGACATTGAACTAAAAAGGGTTAAAAGCGCTTTTAAGTCATTATGAGATAAAAATAGAAGTCAACAGTGAATTAGGGTTTCAACAGTGATTTAGGGTTTTGGAAGTCAACAATGAATTAGGGTTTCAGAATGATTGTCACACACCCACTATGACAACTGATTTTTTTTTTTTATTAACGTCTTTTCTTCGAAGAACACAATCCCCGAATTACTATGGGGCCTAGCACAGACCTTCCCTTCCCTTATCCTCCCCTATGTGATTGTTGGCTATGACCATAGGCCTTACCAAAAAGGTTCTTTCATCTTTCACGATTCGGGGAATCGCGATGCAAGTGTTCCCCTGTTCTCTCTCTTTTGAAATGTTGAAACCCGAAAGGGTCTAACAGATCCTTAACTCCTCCCTTAGGTCACTTTTCATATGACCAGTCCTATGGCCTGGTGTTGGTCCTCTAAATGCTTTCGGGGTTTCACGATTCAGGAAATTGCGATGCAAGCGTTCCTCCTTTCCCTTTCGAATCCCCAGAACCCGAAAGCCCAGTACCATCCGGGTCTATGGTCAAGATCGTTGACTTGATCAACGGCCCAAATTAAATCCCGGCATTCTACCTTTCCGGATTTTGGCGGAGTCTTCACTCCTATTTCCCCGATCTTCAGAACCCCGATGACATTATATCTTCACCACACATCCCTACAAACAGACGGTCCAGATTCTTTCGGGACTCCTCCTTCCTACCACAAGACTCTGTCCAGTGACCTAGGGCTCATCCACAGAGCGCATCGGGATTTCACGTACTGGGATTTCGTGACTTGCGAAAATGAAGGGTCTTTCCCTTGGGTTTCCTAGGTGATGAAATGCCGAAATCTATTCACACTTAAACTGATATGGGGTTTCGCATACCGAGACTTCGTGACTGGCGAAGATGAAGGGTATTTCCCTTGGGTTTCCTGGGTGCCAAAACGCCAAAACCCATTCATGCTTAAGCCGATTCGGGATTTCGCATATCGGGACTTCATGACTGGCGAAGACAAAGGGTCTTGCCCTTGGGTTTCCCAGGTGCCAAAATGCCGAAACCCATTCACGCTTAAGCCGATTTGGGATTTCGCATACTGGGACTTCATGATTGGCGAAGACGAAGGGTCTTTCCCTTGGGTTTCCCAGGTGCTGAAATGCCGAAACCCATTCACGCTTAAGTCAATTAGAGATTTTGCATACCGAGATTTCGCGACTGGCGAATATGAGGGAACTTTCCCTTGGGTTTCCCAGGTGCTGAAATGCCAAAACCCATTCCCTCTTAAGCCGATTCGGGATTTTGCATACCAGGATTTCGCGACTGGAAAATACGAGGGAACTTTCCCTTGCATTTATCGGGTGCCGAAACGCTGAAACATCGAAAACTTGAGGGAACCACTCTCACTTGTACAAGGTTTCCAAACTTAGATCACAAAATCCTTCAACAGGTTCTTGGGTAATTATCCCCGGGCTTGGTGACCTAACTGAAAGGCCTTCCTAAATTACCGAGCTATGAACTCTGTGATAGGGGTGAAGTAAACTCGTAGGTTTACTAAAACGATAGTCCTTTCAAGGAACTCACTCCGGGTCTGGAATGAGAGGGAACTTCCCGGAAGGAGGTGCCTTCCGGAAATCAAACCATGGCATAGCATGAGTCAAGTAAATGGGACAAATCTCAAGGGAGCGGACTCATAATCTGAACTTATTCATTCTATAAATAAACTGATTATGGTCATATAAGTATAAGCATGCATCCATTATTTCCAATCAAAACACCAAGTAAACACTTCTATACATAAATCATTTATAAGTGTACAAACATGAGCATGCATCCAGGATATTCAATTCAAGATACAAGATATGAACACTTATCACAAAAACACCAGGTGTGACGCGACTACTGAGAGGGGTGCTCGTTTCCACCCAACCGTAGGCTCAGTGACTCCAAACGGATTTACCACTAGCCACCCCCGAGCTAGACCACGATGGTCGAGATTCAGACTCCTACTTCCAGCTCAACAGAAGTCAAGGATGAAGGTTACTCTCCTTCTCCTATGTTCAGAACTCCCTGTATTTCTCGAGTTTCTCTTGGTTCTTTTGCGCGATCTCTGT
>SNQJ01S0035757.1:10876-33354 GCA_010110895.2 Picea sitchensis
TGAGGTTTCTTCCATTCCTCCTTGGGCTTATGGTACTTTTCCTGGGCAACTGACTTGCCTCTGGGCTGGCTTTTGCCTCGGCCCTTCTGACTCTTCTTACAACTCAGCTTCTCTTATGCTTTTAGAGCCATCTGATAAGAATCCTCCACTGTCCTGATGGTTACCATGCTCAATTCATCCTGAATGTCGTATCTCGGACCATTCAAATATCTAGCAACTTTCTCATCATCGCTCTCCCGATGAACTTCTCTGATGTTCAGTTGATAGAATTCCTCTATGTATTCTTTCACTGTCATCAACTTCTGTCTCAGGTTTTGCATCCTCCTGAACAGAGTAATTTGATAGTCTCTCGGGATGAACTTTGCCTTCATCTTTGCAATCATTCGATCCCAACTCTTAATCTTCTGCTTGCCTTTGCAACGTCGATCTACTTGTAGCTCATCCCACCATAATGCTTCATGTCCTTTCAGGCGTGTGACAACATGTCTGACCTTCTTATCTTCTTCAACATCTTCATAATCTAAGTAGGTGTCAAGCACTCTAATCCAATCCAGAAGCTCTTCTACATCTAGACTTCCCTCATAGACTGGGATGTCCATCTTCGGCTTTGCACCCATCCTGGCAATAGCTTTGATTAGGCGTTCATTTTCTGCATCTTCAGTTGCAACTTCCTCCTCGCATTCAACCTCTATCTCACTATCGGAATCACTGAGATCCCCTGCACTAGCTATGCGTCTTTGCGCTGTCTCCGTGTCCTCAAGTCTTACTCGAAGATCACTCATTTGTCTCTCCATTTCTGGATTAGTTACCTGCTTGCCTCTTCTTCGCACCTCCCTATCCTCTGGATCAGGTGACTGTCTCTCTCTCCTCGGCGGCATGGCGAATATCTTCTTCTTCTCTGCTACAGAAAGCAAAGAGTCTTTTTGGGCTCTGATACCAAACCTAACGCAGCTGCACCCTCACTGGCACGCCCACTTCAAAGGATCTTCTCTTCCCTTGGCCCGAAGAACTCAAATGTTCCTCTAATTCCCTATAGGGAAATTTTCTTACCCACAACAAATCTTCAAAAGATCTCCCTTAATGATCGGGAAATCGGACTTCGTGATTTCGCGAATCCTATGGTCGCATGTTTTGTGCCTCACGATTCCCCGAACTCCGACGTGAGTCACCGTTGACTTTTTCCTTTGCTATCGGAGTTCTCCCTATCGGGAAATCGCTACTCTCTATGTCAACAAATGGAATTCTTGAACTTTGAAGCCTGATGTCCCGATACTCCAATGCGTGTGTGGGTTGACTATCCGATGGTCCCGTCACCTTGTCGGGACTTCAAAGTTCACGGGATTGTGAACCCTAATGTCAATGGATTCGGGACTTTCCTTTTCCCGATCCCCGATACTGTGCCACCTGTCCTCCACTCTGAGTCTTTTGGTCCCATGCAACTCTCCCGTCAGGATATCGCGTATCGCGATTCCAAGCGACAAGATTTCTCTGTTCTTGAAACCCGTGATTCTCCTAACCCCGACTTCCTTGGATCTCTTGACACGCGTCCTCAACAATGAATGGTTCAGGACTCATCGGGATATCGCGGATCACGATATCGCAATTCTTGTTGCAACAAATTTGGAGCTTCGACTCGTGAATCCCCGATACACAATACCACATGTAGATCTGATGGTCCTTGTGACTCGGGATCGACAGCTCTGCCCCTCCTGAGATTTAAACCTTCAGAATTTCTCGCCGTAAACCCCTTGCACCTCCGCGAGATCTAATGGCTCATGACGATTCGCTAATTCTGCCGGGGAATCTCGACCATCCTTTTCTCCTCGTGAAATTCTACGAAATGACTAAGTGTTCTTCTGCAGAACTTTCCCACCCGCTCGCAAAACTATGACGCTTCTTGAAAGTTTTCAAGGCACCAACTGCTTGTGTTCCCCTCGGTGAGTATTCCAGGTTTTATGCCTCTTGAGCTTCTTCACGAATCTCCATCCCTTCAGAAAACTTCTTGCACGCACTTCTTGCGGCAAACCTTCAAGGACGTCTAAGTGTTGAAGTCTCTCGACTCTGCGCACTCCTGTAGCAGCAGTCTTTCAGTTCCTTACTCAATTTCGCAAACTTAAGACTTTCTCTTGGCCTACGCACTCCTTGCATGACTCCTATGCCCAACTGCACCTTTGAGGAAATGAAAACAAAAGCTATCTCTAATCGAACCCTTCTGTCAACGCACTCCTTGCAGACAATTCGACTGCACTCCTTGCAAGAATCCTCTGGCTCAATTAGAGAAACAATTGAAACTCATTCCATCTCCCTCTCAGAATTCAATTCAACCATGAAATCACATACACAACATATAAAAGAAAATGTATGACAGGAAGCAAACATTCATGAGCATATAAACATCAAATACACAAAGAACAACACAAAACCATGAATTTGAATCAGAACTCTTCTATTAATTCAAATGTTTGGACATGGGTGTTCTTACACAGCTCTCTACTTTCTCTTGCTCTTCTTGGATTGATAATAATACAATGATACAATGAGGGTGTCTATATCCATTTTCCCTCTTTCTTCTGAAACTGTCTAATCTATCAATTAAAATCCTATCTTCCATCATTAACTATATTAAATGTCATCTATCTACTAAAGGACGAGAGCTATCCGCTCAAGGTCCATTACAATACACAAGTGTGCCTCCTTCATAAATGACTTCATTGAAGATTTTACCTTAATCCCAAGTGTTTTCAAAATTTAGTGCTGGCTTATCCAGCTATCTTCTGCTTGATGTGTTGGCTCACTTGATGTGTTGGCGATGCTCATACATCATAAAACCTTCCCTCCAGTTTAGTGCTATCATATCACAGTTGATTCATTCATCTACTAAGGACTATTGCATTGATTGGTGATTACATTTAGATATGAGTCGATACTCAATATTTGTACAACCTTATCTCCTAATTAAAACGATTACAATCCTTGGATACCTTATGTGATGGTTCTTTCCTCAAATATTTTATAACTTTGGTATTCATTTCAAAACAGAAAAATGTGCTCCTCCTTGGAATTCAAAGCAACTTCAAAGTCTGCTTTCGATGGTGTTGTGTTGTCTTCCACCTAGCCTCTTTAATGTTGATGGCGATTCTTCTGCATCAATATATATATATATATATATATATATATATATATATATATATATATATATATATATATATATATATATATATAGTGATGTTATGTTTTTTTGTAAATGAAGGTGGAGCCTTATATTGATACCAACTAAAAGCTTACAAAGACCTGCAGTCTATTAACATACACAGAGCTAAAAACAAAAGGTGGAGTTGCTGGTAACTAGATTTAGTACTGAACCACTTTTTTCCAAGACTTGGCGATATGGCGATTTTTTCAATAACAGATGTACTCCATAATATGAATAGATAGATGAAGTCCTGAAACCTTCTCGCATCGGAACAATGGGCCCAGATCGACGGTGTCGAATACCTGTATAGCCAACGGTCCATATTCTCTCCCTTTTTTCATGACTTTGTGTATCACGATTGTGCGACTTTGGAGGATAGTTGCTTCCATGCTCTATATTTTTGATAACCGATGTCCCAAAATCTCTTCGCCTTGGAAAAGTGGGCCCAGATCGACGGTGTCGAATACCTATATAGCCAACGGTCCATATTCTCTCACTTTTTTCCTTGTCTTCGATTATCACGAGTTCGTGACTTTGGAGGATAGATTCCTCCACGCTCTGGACTCCTGATATCCGAAGTCTCAAAATATTCTCGCATCGGAGCAGTGAACTTGAATTGACAATCCTGAGAGTGCCTATAGAGTCAATGGTCCTGATTCTCCTCCATTTTTTGCGCTTTCTCTTATCGCGACTTGGTGACTCTAGAACACAACTCCCACCATGTGTTGGACTCCTGAAAGTCGCATTCCCTAAATTTGCTATCAGTTGCTTATCATCATCATCTGTGCTATCATTTATGGGCACCCTCTCTCCTGATCTTCTGATCATTTCTAACTTGGAAGAATTATTTGAGTGATCGAGGATGTCACCTTGTCCGGGTTAGATCCATCAGGCTGGGCAATCTATTTGCATTGGAGCTAGAGGGGTGAGCTTTGTGACTACTTAGATTTATGGAAAATGATCTGTTGCATTGAGTCATTTCTTTGCATTGGTGAGTTTTCTGCAACTTTTTTTCACACTTCGTCAGATGTGTGAAGGGGTAATGGATTAGAGTAGGTCTAAGAAGTGTCTGGAAGATGTAAAGAGACCAAGGAGGTGCCAGTTGGGAGTGATTTTCCCTGAATCTCTCCCATTCGATTTTTGTAACCAAGTCGATTATGATTTTGGATTCTCCTTCAACGATCAGACAAGTTAGGTTTTGATCTAAATCCATTTGCACTCCTTTGAGAATACCCCAAATTTTTGGTGTTGGGTGTCACATCCAAGATTTTCTCCGATGAGGCTATGAATTTGGGTAGGAAGGCTATTTCTTATGACCTCCTTAGCTAGATCTGGGTTTCCTTTTGAAGCTCCTTCAAAGTTGACTTTATGGAAGCCAGACCGGCGAGAGGGTGGGGGGCACTTGGAGGGATAGAGGGTTTTTGAAAAAAGGTAGGGCTCTTGAGGAGGGATGGAGTGAGAAAACAAGAAGCCCCAAGACTTAAGGAGAAAGAGCTCACTTGGTTCAGTGGGGAAATCTTTCTAGTTCCATAGATGAAGATGAAGAGTTTCATGGATGTGAGATAGGATTGTCTTCGAGGAGGAGGGTGGGGAAGAGTGATGTGAGTGAAATATTCTTATGTTCCTCTCTTTCCATAGTTTCCAAACTGAATTAGGATAAGAGTTTCCGGGTTTGTTTGGATAGGAATTTTGAAGGAACCGGAGCCCCAATCCCTAATTATTATTGTGATTTTTTTCTTATCTCGTTTGGTTCTTTTAATGAGCTGAGAGGCTTGGTTCCATATGTCCTCGCTGAGTGGGGATCTGTTTAGGAGGTGCTCCATGGTTTCTTATTGGATATGGAAGAGAAGGAAAATTGAGGGGTCAATGAAGCCTCGTCTTTAAATATTGTCCCAAGTTAATATCTTGTTATGTAGAAGAAGCCCAGGAGGAAAGTAGAGATTCGTGAGTTTTGGTTTCCAGATATTACATCCAGATGTTGACCAGCACAGTGATTTTGGAATTTTCACGTAAGTGTATCCTTCTTTGAGTGAAGATACCATGAGGTGTGTATCCCCATCTAAGAATTTCTTGATCTATTCTTTTCTGTATTCTACTTTGAGATGTTTCTTGTTTCCAAAGCTACAGGTCACAATCCAATGCAATTTAGAGTTCCTAGTGGGTTGATTTCGTTGCGCCAAGGAGGATTCTTGAGAGTATTTGTCCCTTAGATATGCCACTTTGAGGTAGCCATGTTGGCACTCATAGGGGAAGACCTGAGGTTCACTCCAAAAGAGCACCAACAAGTCCTAGCTGTGGCCCTTTCAGGCTACGCAGAGGCGGATCATTATCACCAGAAGAAGCTATAGGGGGTTGCATGACAGATGTGTCTACAACCAGAGGAATGTAAAGTGGATTCAAACTAATCAACACACAGTGATAAGTATTCTTTATCTTCCTGGGATCTGGCCACACAAGATATATCTATCAAATCTAACATGGTAATGCAATAGCACTATACCAATAACAAAGAGCAGAACACCAATCACACATACGAAACACAATATATGTGGTTCACCCTCTCACTAGGGATACATCCACAAAGCTGATTTCTTTATAATATATTAAGATGGAAGCATCGAGTTCTTGTCTATGCTCTTAGCCAACAAATCTTCTCTCTTCTCCTCTCTATACTAACACTCCCTGTGCACCTAGCTGCGGGGTTGATCTTTGCACCTAGATAAAGATATTACAATACAAAAGGATCTCATATTCAACACTTCTCTCTCTCACTCAATAGTCCTCACTTGATCACACAATGATAGACAAAAACACAATAATAACATCAACTCGACACCAACAACAACCCAACCTAGGTCCTTTAGGCCTTTATTTATAAATTACAATAGCTCACCCGACATCCTTGGGCGAAACCTGGAATTCAAAACCCTGAATACAAAAACCCTAAGTAAACTTGACTTGTGTTTTCAAGGCTTTTCCATCCCATCTTTCCTTCCTTCATGTCTCCAAAGCATCAGATTTAGTTTTCCTCTTGATGAGTTGTCCGCGATCCTTCTTTGTGTGATCTCTGTCATCCTCGATCTCCTCGTTCAATGGCTTGCTTCCTCTTACTTATCTCCATCTTTTTTTCTCTTTTGCTCACTTTGAACCAATAACAATCATTGTGTGTCTTCTCGTGATTAGTTTTTTCCTTTTATTTCTTGATCTTCTCTTATTTCCATACCCAATGATCCATTGGGATTTTTTCGAAATGACTTATGCTTGAGTTTTTATTTGCATGCATTAATTGACCATTGGGAGACTGTGAAAAAGAATGAGAAAGAGAATGAATTATACAGCCGTAGACATATATGAAAATCTGAAATGAAAATATAGACAAAAAACCATAACACGAGGATTGATAGAGGAGTTCGACACAACTTTGCCTACATCTCCGGGCCTTTTCTCTATGGGGCTTCTTTATTTATTTTAGAAGATTAATGGTACATCATTACAATGTCGAGTGGCTTCCAGACTGATCTGGTCAAGTTAAAGTAGGATCTCTAGAGATCTTAACAAGGAAAATAGGATACTGAACATATACGCTCTGAATTGCTCTCAAAAGCCTCCCCATAGCCTCAAAATGGCCTTGGTTAAAAATGAATTGAAATTTGGTTTCCATCTCCAACTTCCTCCACGAATTTAAGAGCTCTAAAATGCCCAATAACTCCCAAAATGAGTTAATTACATTAAAAATGAGTTTAATTACATTAAAAACTCAAAAGTGGTTGGAAAAACCCACTTTATAACCATAAATTGGTTAAATTAGGGCTTAGCCCCTTAGTCTTGGGCGCGCCCTCCTTTGGAAAGGTTATATGGACTCCATATGGCCAAGCATTTAGCCCAAAGGGCTAAGCGCTGGTCCCTCTCCTCCTTTATGTGCATAACCAGACAATATAATTAATATTGTGGGTTTTAATAACATAAATTAATTTGGGCACAATGGTTATAGGAATAAAGTGAAGCTTAGGCGAGTGGTTGATCATGGGTTCAAAACCGGGGACCCCAAAACTCTTTTGGAAACATACCACATTGACTGATGGTAGGTGCCACGTGGCACTTTTCCCATTGACGGACAAGTGCCACTTGTCAACCATTGGCGGTCCAGTTGCCCGCCACATGTATTCCCTGTCAGCAAACCTGCCCAAAAACCATCAACCAGAGAGTGCCACGTCATCTACCACTTCCGCGATCCAACATGCTGATGTCGGCCCGTTGACTTTTTGACCGATTGACCTTTGACTTTTTACTGTTTGGGCTTCAGAATCAGAGAGCGATAACTTTAGCACTCTGGGCGGATTTGACAAAAATAAATATATCGAATCGGAAGGCGAAGCGGACACAATTGCATTAGTTTAGATCAAATTACAGGCACTTTTAATTTTGAGCATTTTTCAAATTCCCTATCAGTCTTACGGATTCGATTCCGGATCACACCTCCCCACAATAAGACCTTTTGGTCCCCAAAGGTGCGATCGATCAACAAGCTTCGGGATGAGCCACCCGACTTTCTCTAGCGTCCCGAACTCATCACGTACTGTCTCATCCTACAATCATCATAACATAATCATGACAGCCGGTATATTGTTATACATTTACCTTTGTCACATCTTCTTGAGCTACTACATCCATGTAGAAAACATTGCTAATGGCAGTATCAAGAGCGGCGCAAATGAGCTGATATACTTTAAATATTTACTTGCGACAGAAGCTTATCTTGAAGCAACCTATGATTGATTTTCCATTCAACAACCATATCTTGTTCTTGCTTAAGATCAATTTACTTCATTTGAAACAACTATATTCATTAACTATTCGCATTTTGAAGTGTTTTATTTGCTTTAATACGATGCGCATGAACCACATAATATTGACTGCTTTAGTGAACTGATATTGATTCTTAGTTCTGTAGAAGATTGCCTTACGATCAAACAAGTATGGACTACCTAAGATGATTCCACATTCTCTTAATGACACAACATCACAAGTTGCTTAGTCATACTTAGATGAAATTGCAAATTTGATTGTGCCTTTGTTTTGTTATGTGCATTTGATGATTGCTCATCCATTTAAGTGTGTAAAAGATATTTAGCGTTTGTGTTTTTAATCCCAATTTCTTAACCAACTCTTCTGAGATTTGATTAGATTGAGACCCACTGTCAATTAATGTATCTACTATACAATTATTGTGTAGCATGATTACTCTTATATGAAACATCTTGCTTCTACAATCAACATCTTCACCATGTTTGCCATCATACCAACCAATGAGATCTTTTCATCACCTGGATCTTATCCCAATTCTATGGGTTTTGATGTTGTCGCCACTGTTTACGTTCCCTTCTTTCCTTTGAACCACTTTTACCTCTTCTCGGGTCTGTTGCCAACATTTCTCCTCATCATGTCGTTCTTTCTTGCAATGCTTGTAGGAGGTCTCCTTCATCTTTGACACTGCATTTGCCTTCCTGCCATTGCCATGCCATTTCTTCTTGTCTTCTTTCCTTGAAGACAATTCCCCTGTTACACCAAATCCTATTTTCCCTGATTTAATGTATGTTTCTTGAACATAAGCCTCATCAAGGTTAGTGGGTCAAACATGAAAACAATGTTTCTAATATGCACAGGAAAACCTCCTATATGCTTCATAAGGGTTTCTTGTGTTTGCGAGAATCATCCTAACATTAATGCCATCTTTCTAAATCCATCCGTATTATGTTCTTGCACTATTTGTCCTTTTCTTAGTTTTAAATGTTGCCATTCAATGATTGCTTTTTCTTTATAACCTTTAAAGGATAGCTGTTTCCTAAAGTGCAGAAGTAGAAATCCTTCCATGATGGAAATACAATACCCACATTTTGTGTTCCTTTTTGCAACTTTCTCTTCCACCAGATAAGAACATGCACGCAAATTCCAAAAGCGATACTTATTTGGTTGTGTGATCTCCTCCTTGATGCATTTGCAGCTGCAATATACCTCCATCTGTCCGACGGTCCGGTTATCAAGTTTTTCTGCATTCACTTCACATCATATATGGGCAACTCAAATTTTACGTGAAGGTTTAGCAAGCTGGCATTTCATGTTTTTTATGCACATTTTCTTTTCACTA
Source organism: Picea sitchensis (assembly GCA_010110895.2). Taxonomy (NCBI): domain Eukaryota; kingdom Viridiplantae; phylum Streptophyta; class Pinopsida; order Pinales; family Pinaceae; genus Picea; species Picea sitchensis. The sequence goes on from SNQJ01S0035757.1 coordinate 20,215, forward strand.
GATTTAGAACTTGAACTTGAAGAAGAAGGAGAAGAAGGAGGTGTTGATGGAGGTGAAGGAGAGTCTGAGAGCTGTCCCTCTTCCTCTTCACTTTTCACTTTGATTACCCAAAGCTGGGCGCTTTCGTTACAAGTAATCTTCGTACAAAACTTGCACCACCGGAGCATGGCAAGAATGTTTTGGAAATCTTTCTCATCTTGAGAAATCCCTTCTTCGATGCCATCTTCTCGCCCGTGAAGTTCTCTTTATCAATTCAATTAATGGATTCTCTACAACAAGCTCACCTTCACCCATCTTTGTAGCTTTCTTTGGTTAACATGCAAAAACCAAATCCAAACGTCAACTAGCTCGATACCACTTGATCCGAGTCAGGATTTTTCGAAATGACTTAAGGTTGAGTTTTTGTTGCATGCATTAATTGACCATTGGGAACTTAACGAAAGAGCGAGGAAAGTGAATTAATTATACATCCATAGACATATGTGCAAATCTGAAATGCAATGAAAAGGAGCAGAGGCCATATACACCGAGGTTGATGGAGTTGGCCTAACTTGCCTCGTCGGGCCTTTTCTCGTGGGGAGGCTTCTTTATTTCTTTTTGAAAGCTTAATGGTACATCGTTACAATGCCGAATGGATTCTAGACTTATCTGGTCATGTTTGCCCAGATCTCTAGAGATCTTTCACAAAATCTGACACAGAAGCCCGAAGATGTCAGGAGCTCTGATAGATTAGACAACATCTCCTCCTCAACGGTCTCCATGCCTCAAACTGGCTTTGACGGCACGCCCTCAGCATCTCTGCTCTTAATTGCTCTCAAAAGCTGTCCCATGGCCTCAAAATGGCCTTGGTTAAATAGTTGAGAAGTTGGTTGTCCATCTCAAACTTCCTCCATGAGATGGCTCTAAAATGCCCAATAACTCCCAAAATGAGTTAATTACATTAAAATGAGTTTAATTACATTAAAAACTCAAAAGTTGTTGGAGAAACCCACTTTATAACCATAAATTAGTTAAATTAGGGCTTATCTCCTTAGTCTTGGGTGCACTCTCCTTTGGTAAGGTTATATATGGACTCCACATATGGCCAAGTGCTTAGCCCAAAAGGGCTAGCGCTAACCCTCTCCTCCTTTGTCATATGAGCTTGCCACAATATAATTAATATTGTAGGTTTAATAACATAAATTAATTTGGGCACAATGGTTATAGGACTAAAGTGAAAGCGCTTAGGCTTAGTGGTTGGTCATGGGTTCAAACCAGGGACCCCAAAACTTTTGAAACATACCACATTGGTGATGGTTGGGTGCCGCATTGGCACTTTCCCATTGACGGGACTGGGTGCCACGTGGCACTTTCCCATTCGACGGACAAATGCCACTTGTCAACCATTGACTGGTCCAGTTGCCTGCCACATGTCTGCCCTGTCAGCAAACCTGCCCAATCACCATCATCCAGAGAGTGCCACGTCATCTACTTCACAGTCAACATGCTGATGTCAGCGTTGACTTTTTGACCAGTTGACCTTTGACTTTTTACCTGTTTGGGCTTCCAATCAGAACGCTATAACTTTCGCATACAGAGCCCGTTTGACAAAGTAAATATACCACCGGAATCGGGATAACGAGGTGGATGAAATGGCGTTGGTTTCGTCGAATTCAAAGCACTTTCATTTTTGATCATTTTTCAAGCCCTATCAGGCTTCTGGATCCAATTTTGGATCACCCAAGGGCCAACAGGCCCCCAACACTCACCTGTGACTCATCCCCGGGCACTTCAGATCTGACCTTTCTATTTTACTTCGACTTCAGATTGCACACTATAGCCTTTGCTTTCTACTTTATGCCTCATCACCTTCCTTTTGCAGATTGTATTTTCTATGTCTAGTACCTAGTTTCAACTGCACCTAGTACCTAGACCCTTTTCCTTATGCTTTTACTTAGAGTTGTGGGGTAGTTGGTTGTCATAATACAATTTCAATTGGTTCCCATTCACTAATCCTTCCTTCCAATCTTCCTTCAAAGCCTTCAATTGTGCAACTCCTCCTTCTGTAACATAAGCGAATTCATATGGCCCAAGCCAATGCATTCTGCACTTCCCAGGATGTTTTATGAACTCACTATCATATACCAATACTAGATCACCTTGTTTAAATTCCTTTATCTTGATGTTCCTATCATGATATGCCTTCTCTCTTTCTTTTTGTACCTGATGATGGAATCCCAAAATAAATCTATCTTCTTCCAGTTCGACCAACTGTGCAAGCCTTTCTTGAAAAGCGCTAGTGTCATCCATATCTGTGAAGGCAACAATTCTTAGGCTTGGTACCAAATATTCTATTAGGACAATGACTTCAAGACCATACACCAACTTAAAAGGGGTCTGCATTGTTAGCTTCTTGCAAGTGGTTCTATAGGACCATGGTACTATTGGTACTCTTAAACCCCAGTCATCCCTATTCACCCTACAAATCTTCATCAACATTGTCTCCAAGATCTTGTTGAATGCTTCCACTATCCCATTTTCTTGTGGATGGTAAGGCATGCTCTTCTAGTGATGGGCTACAAATTCCTCAGTCAGGGCTTCAACTGTTTTGTTTATGAAATGTGTGCCTTGATCCCTCATAATGATCTTTGGGCATCCAAACCTGGTTATGATGTCATCAAATATGAAGCGCGTAGTTGTAGTTGCACTATAGTCCTTAACTGCTCTTGCTTAGGCCCATCTGGTCAAGTACTCTATCGCAGTGATTATGTACCTTGCTCCTGTGTGCTTTCCTTGTGGGTTTATAGGTGCCGCGAAGTCAATGGTCCATTTCTCAAATTCTTGTAGGGTCAGTTATGGTGCTAATGGAATTTGATCTCTTCTATATAGTTTCCCAACTCTTTCGCATACATTGTAGGCTCTGTAATAGTCTTTAGCATCTCTGTATAGGGTAGGCCACCAAAGGCCAACTCTAATAACCTTCTACGCAGCTTCTTTTCCTACGTAATGTCCTCCTGTGATGCCTTCATGAGCTTCTGCAAGCATCAATGGTTGCTCTGCCTCCATAACACACTTTCTCAGTATCTCATTAGGTCCCATCTTGTATAGTTGTTGAGCTATAAGTGAAAAGTATGCAACGCGCACTACTAGTTGTTTCTTCTGTGGAATTGTATAATCAATAGGTGCCATTCATGTTGACATGAATTGGACTATCTTTGAAAAGTGGTCATCAATCTTTCTAATGGCCAATAGCTATGCATCTGGCAGTGAATCATCCAAACTAGTAGGATCTTCTCCATGTTCTAACCTTGACAAGTGATTAGGACCTTTGTTCATTCTTCCTGGATTTACTATGATCTCAAAGTCATATTCCTGAAAGAGAAAAATCCATATGCATATTCTCCCCCCAACACTGGCTTGTTGACTAGGTATTTCAGCATGGAATGATCAATAAAAATTTTAAAGTGTCCTCCCAACAAGTAGTGGCGAAATTTTTGCAGCGCATACACCATGGCTAACCCCTCTCTCTCATTAGTGGTGTAATTTATCTCAGCAATTGATAGATTCCTTCTAGCAAAGGATAACATATGGTCAATATATCCTTTCCCAGGTTATGCTAACACTACTCCGAAGGGAATTGAAGATGCATTGACATGCACATGAAACTCCTTGCTCCAATCTGGTAAAACCAAAATAGGCACAGTAACCATTTTATGTTTTAGTGTGTCGAAGCTCTATTGGCATTATTCTTTCCAACTAAACTGACACTCTTTCTTCAAAATATTCTCCATGGGTGCTGTAATATGGGCATATCCTTTAATGAACTTCTTGTAGTATCCAATATGTCCCAATATAGTGCGCAGTTGTTTGACTAAAGTAGGAGGGGGTAGATAAACTATAATGGAAATTTTAGATGGATCGACCAACAATCCCTGCTTGCATACAATATGACCTAGCAACACTCCAAATGGTGAGAAGAAGATGCATTTCTTTAGATTCAAGGAAATTTGACACTGCCTGCATTTTACCAACAATAGCCTTAGACATTCAATATGATTTTTCAATAAACTAAAAACAATCCAATCATCAAAATATGCTTCTAGAAACTTATGCAGAAACTCCTTGAATGGTTAGACAACCACCCTAGAAAAGATGGTTGGGGCATTATTCAATCCAAATGGCATCACTGTATACTGGTAGGATCCCCATTTTGTTGCAAATGTGGTCTTATGGTGATATTCCCCTACAATCTGGATCTGATGGTATCCCGAGAATCCATCTGTAAAAGAGTATACCTTTTGGCCTCCCACATTATCTAACACTTCGTCAGTGAATGGTGTAGGGAAGGGGGCATGCAAGCAACAATCATTCATATTCTTGAGATATACACAGATCCTGATCTCTTATGTCTTCTTTTCTTTCACCACCATAGGGCTAATCCATTTTGATTCTTTGACAGGTTCTATAATTCCTGCTTCAAGCATTCTGTCGAGCTCAATTTTCAATTTATCCTTATACTTAGGGTTCAATCTGTAGGGTCTCTGTTTGACTGGTCTTACGTATGGTTTCAAAGGGATCCTCATATGTCCTATAGTCCCTTTAATTCCCTTCATATCAGTGAAATTGATTGGAAACAAGTCCTGATATTCATGCAGTAATTCTGTAATCTTGTCAATAGTGGCAGCATCCCAATAATCTCCAACAATTGCAAGCTTCGTTGTCTGTTCTGTTCCAATATTGACCTTCTTAATCTTGATTGGTTTTCCAATGAATGGAAACTCAACTCCCGGTCCTTCCACATCTCTTTGGCCTTTTGTTTCTAAGATGTTCACCTTCCTAGGATGACCATCTTCATCAACATTGATGTTGTAACAACCTTGCAGTTTTTGCAGAGGTGAAGTCCATTCATCCTCTTCTTGTTCTAAAGGGGGGCTAGAGGCCTCCTCAAATAATTTTTGTCTTACAATATGTAACGCTTGATCTACTAAAGGATATTGACTTTCAAATAAGAAGGTGGTTACAAAATTCTGAGTCATACCTTCCCAATCTGCAGTGATGAGGCGCAACTCCGCTTGAAGGTACTAGTTGATAGGGGTTGTTTCTAGTGTGTTAATGAACTTGTGCACCCACTACTCTTAAGGAATGTTTCTCCAGGATTCTTCGCAACTTCTCACATGGTCCTTTGGGTAGCTTCGACCTGTGTACCGAACTTCACATCCTTCCACTTGTGCTGAGAACCACACAATCATCAAGGTACGACATTGTACCCATTCTGTAATGTTGTTTTTGTGTGTCCCCCACCATCTTGCTAGTGTGGATTTCATGGCCTCATCCATTGCCAACAATCTCTATTGTGTTGTTACACTTGCTTAAAAGTTCGCTAAGAAGCCTTCTAAAGGATTCTGACCATCAAAAGTGGGCAACTTACTTACTATTATGCCGATCCATCGAACTTCTCTGGTTAATCTAACACATCTCCTTGTTGATACTTCATATATTTTTTTCTGCCAGTTCTCCAGTTTTTCGTCTGAATCTGATGAACATGCGTTGTCACTTCGCCGTCTTAGGTTTCCATCGGCCTTAGGATTAATGTAATCCTATTGTTTGGCTATTAATTTGTATATCTTTTCCAGTTCATATGCACGATCTTATTCTCTGATATGTTATGTGATCACTGACCTTCATCTGGATCTAAAGGTGCAATGAACCTAAGGCCATCTCTTTCAAACATCATATGTCTTTTCTTTTAATCAACCATAGTGGAATTATTGAAATCCCAATCAATTCCTAACAGCGCAGGGTAAGGGAAGCTATCATCAACTATCTCAATTACCTGAAAGTCTGCAAATGTTCTTACTCCATCGATGTCCACCAGGACATGTTCCAATCTACCAAAGGGGCTTACTACCTACTAATTAGCCATCCTAAGCCTAATAGGGGAATAGATCAACTTCAGTTTTCCCATCAGTGCCCAGGTTTTCTTCGTCATGACATTGGCCTCTGACCCTAAGTCGAGGACCACATAGTCTATATCATACTCTCCAATCTGAGCATTCAAGTGTAGTTCCTTATTTGTCCTCCTCTTTTCAGTGATTTGGTGTACTACCATATTCAACAAGGGGTCTCTCTTTCCTATATCATACTATCTGATTAAATTTTGTACCTCTTTCACAATGCTCTCATATTGAATCAACTTGATTCAAGTATATAAAAATTGCATGAGCTTGCTTACCTCTTTTCCTTCTTTTGGCGAATAAGACCAATCGAATGCCAGAGGCATTCCATATTCTATTACTTCTGGGCGTGTCTTTCATGAAGAGACTTGGTCTTATTTGAAATCTTTTCTTACCTCCTCAAATATTTGTCTTTCTTTCTTTGCATCAAAAGTCTGGTTCTTCTCTATAACTTTCTTGACCCCTGAGTCTTTTGTAGTCTTTCCTTGGGTCATTCTGTCTTCTCCTGTAAAAATGCCTCCTCTAGTGATAATGACGACTCTAGGGTATTCTTCGTGAGTTTCAGTGTATATCAGTTTCAATTTTAGGTTCTGCTAAGGTACTCATCTTTCTTGAAGCTTAGCCAGCAATGTTGGACATTCCTTGATAACATGCTCGAAGGAGTTGCAATAGCTGCAAGTGGTATAAGGATTCTGACAGTCCCTTGCTAGGTGTCCTGGTTGTGTGAAGTTATAATAGATTATCTATCCTCATCCTCGACCCATACCTCCTCCTCATCCTCTTCCTCTGAATCCACCACAAGGATTGAAGTTTCCTCTCCCAGGGGAGTTATATTGTGTAGTGTTTCCATATTGTTGTACTTCACCTTGAATTTTGTATATTCCACTTGAACTTTCATGCATGAGATCGTAAGCCCTACAATCCCTATCATCATGTCCCACAGACTTACAAAATGTGCAATACAAATTTTTGGGTGTCTGAACATACTTTTGCATGTAATAGAACTCACTGGGGCGATGCCTATTTATGCATACCTCGCACTAGGTAAGGTGACTTGATTCAAAGGGATCAGAGATCCAGAGGCCAAGTATTCATGGAATAGGGGACATTGTTCCTTGTCATGGCCTCTTGATCTGACACACCATATGTCTTCTCTTTTATCTTTTCCCTTGTATTTTTTCATATCTTCGACCTGTAGAGACAAACTAGTTAGCTAGCTGAAGATTTGACTCATACCTAAACTGGATTCTCCGATAGGGGATGATTCTATATTCATGGAGATCTCTAGCACCTTAGCCTGTGAAACAAACTTTTGTTGCATCATAGGAACTCCGATGTGTGGTAAGAGGGAAACAATGAACCATTCTTTATTCTACTCAATTGGGATCTGAAAAGTCAATCAAACTGTTAAGGTCTTGAATCTTTGATCGAATTTCCAAACAAGTTCTATGACCTTCTGCTTGATCTCTTTCATCTCTGTAATACAGTGTGATTATGATTTGGGTTTCTTGTACTCTGCAATCAACACATTCTTGATCAGATTCAACAACTTAGGTTGTGCAAGTCCTTGGACAAGCTTCATGTACCAGCTCAGTGCGCGATCCCTTAGGGTAGTACTAAAATGGGCTCTTTTAACATCTTCATCAGTGACATTTTTAATATTCCATACAGCTTCACATAGGAACCAGTGTTGATTAAGATTTTTAAACCTATCTCCCCTAAAAATAGGGAGCCTCATCTCATCTTCCATAGATCTTCCTAGGGTTCTGCACCGAGTATGTGGTGGAATACTAGTGATAGTGCTCTGAATTCTTTGGTGGCTTGGATTACTCTAATTGCTTAATGTTATTGAATAAAAATGAGGGATAATAGTACTTTCTTCAACAGTTTACATAGTTACTAAAGTTTCTAGCTCTTCCCAACGAGGTTCTTCAACTTTCCCTTCCTCTATCCCAGTGGGTTTTGAATGCTCTTCATCCTTCAGATCTACCTCTTCTCCACTGTATAAACCCTCGTCCCCGTAGTTCTTCTTGAACATATGCACAATATGGAATTCTCTTAACACTCTCCCACTATGCATATGTCCAGCCTCTGTGTCGCTGTCACTGTCTGAATCCTTGAACATTAGCTTTTCCAGATCCGACCAATCTACTTTATCTTCAATATGTTCTTCTCATGCAATAACATCTTGATCCTCAATTTCAGAAAATGTAAAAAGTTTCCTCTGGGTCCCTTGAATAAATATCTTTCGGTTTGTCTATATGACTCTACTCTATCAACAACAAACTCAGTGATCTACCCTCCAATGGTACTATCAAACCATTGATCTACTACTCATGACACGACATTATCGACTCTCTTAACCTTATGGATCATCGTTGATGTCCAAACCACAGGGGGTCTAGATATGATCTCAAACTAGGTATCTTCTAACCTAGCTAACCACTCATATAGCTCCTGATGGATTCCTCCAAAGAAAATCTCGTTTATATCAGTAAATATATATCTTCCTAACCAATCCTCTATACTCATATTAGGGTTCTTATTCTGGGATTCAGTGAAGTCCTTTTCTTGATCCTCTATCCACTTTTGAATCTATGTCTTTGATGGAAACCACCTTGACATTCCCTTAAGAAGATTACATCCCTAGCAATAGAAACATCTGTTGGCACAGGGGAAGACCCAGGGTTCAGCTCCAAGAGAACACTAACAAGCCCTAGATACCGACCCTTTCATCAACACCTACAAGGCAGATGCAGTCTCACCTAAAGAATCTATGTGGGGGTTGCAGGACAGAGATGTCTACAACCATAAGGAATGTAAAGTGGATTCAAAGTGATCAACACATAAAAATCTAGTATTCTTTATCTTCCTAAGATCTACTACGTAAGATATATCTATTAGATCTAACATAGTAATGCAATAGCAGTATACCAATAACAAATAACAAAACACCAATCACACATACGACACAAGATATACGTGGTTCACCCTCTCTCTAGGGCTACGTCCATAGAACTATGCTTTATAATTTATTAAGATGAAGCATACAGTTATTTTATGTGCTCTTAGCCAACATATCTTCTCTCTTCTCCTTGTTATCTCTTCCCTCCCTGCGCACCCAACTAAAGGGTTGATCTTCACACCCAACTGAAGATCTTACAATACAAAAGGATCTTGTACTCAGCACTTCTCTCTCACTTAATATTACCGACTTGATCACACAATGACACAGACAAAAACACAATAATAACATCAACTCGACACCAACAACAACCTAACCCAGGTCCTTTAGGACTTTATTTATAAATTAGAATAGCTCACCAACATCCTTAGGCCAACACCTAGGTGTCAAAACCCTAGATACCAAAACCCTAGGTGTCTAAAACCCTAGGTCAACTTGACCTATGTTTTCAGGGCTTTGCCAACCTGTCTTTCCTTCCTTCTCGTGTAGTGCTCCAAAGCATCCAACGATGGATTTTTTTACTTGCTGAGTTGTCCACGATCCTTCTTTCTCGCTGATCTATCGTCCTCAATATCCTCGTTCAACGACTTGCTTCCTTTTACTTCGCTCTATATTTTATACTATTTTTCTCACTTTGACCCAGTAACAGTCACTGTGTCTTCCGCACAGTTTGCATTTTTCCTTTTCTTCCTTGATCTTCACTTATTTCCATACCCAAGGGCCAACAAGCCATATCTTGTATGTGATTTGTATAGGATTGAACATTTTCTTCCAATTGTAGGGGTGGCATTTGCTACCAATAATTCATCCAGAATAGTGCATTATGGATGTTGTGAACTTCCCAGAAGGCATGATCCTGAATGAGTGGCCGATTTTTCCAGGCCCCGTTCCAGATGTTGGAGCCTTGAATTTTCTCCTATATTCTTATCAAATAGATTTGATGTGTGTTGGGGGCATATTTTCATTTCCATAGTTTGGCCCAGATCTCTGCTGGAGTTTTGATCCATCTTCACCAAATTCTTGCTCCCATGGTGCTATTCAATTTTCTAGGGTCATGGAGGCCCAATCCACCTAAATATTTGGGCTTAAAAACCTTGTCCCAGTTGACTAGGGCCCATTTTTTGTCCGGATTATGTCCATTCCATAGAATTTTTCCTTTCATATTTCTTATTTTCTTTAATACGAAAGGGGGGTAATCTAGGGAAAAGAATAGGTAAGCATGGATGGCTTGAAGAACTGACTTTAAGAGAATGGTTCTAGCAGGAAGGTTGATGGAAAGAAAGGTCCAGTTGTTGAGATGGTTAGAGATGGAGAGTAGGAGAGAGTCCCAGAAGATATTTTTGGTTGTTGAGTTAGAGAGAGGGAGTCCCAGATAGAAAGAGGGTAGAGTGCAAACAAGAGTGCTCAAAATTTGAGAAAGGTTATGTTGGATTTCTTCTGGAGTATTAAAAAATAAAAGGTGTGAATTGGACAGATTAAAGGTGGTGCCAAAGGCTTCATTGAAAATCAGAGAGGTTGGAATTTAGTTTGTTTTACTCTTGCAAAGTGGGGGTTTTCATTAGCAGTGTGTAATCAACAAATTGACTATGGGAGGCTACTGGTTATAACTCATGAAGAGGGAGGCCTTGGAGGGAGCCATTTTGGATAGAAGCCTTGATGTAGCATCCTAGGCCTTCTTCCATAATGAAAAAAATGAACGGGGAGAGAGGGTCGCCTTGCCTTATTCCTCTTGTGGGGGAGAAGGGTTGAGAGGAGACTCCATTGACAAGGATTGAGAAAAAGGTTGAGGAAATGAGGTTCATTATCCAATAGATCCAATCCTTGCTGAAACCAAAATCCAATAAAAGATCTTCCATGTACTGCCAACTTAATTTGTCAAAATATTTTGAAAGGCCATGTTTTAGAAGCATACCCGAAGGACGGGTGCTCTTGAGCGAGTGAATGATTTCATGGACAAGGATGACACTATCCATGATTTGCCTTCCTTCAATGTATCCTGATTGCTCGTTGGAAATGATGAAGGGGAGTATAGACTTGAGTATTATAGCTATGACCTTGGAGATGATTGTATTCATCACAATGGAAAGTGCTATGGGTCGAAAGTTCTTTGGATCTGTTACTCTTTCGTCTTTGGGTATAAGGGTGAGGAAACTGGCATTTAGAGTTGGAAGAACTTTTCCTAAGCTGCGTGATTCCTCCACCAGCTGCCACACTTATTTCCTTAGAATTGGCCAACAGGAATGGAAGAAGTCTATGGTGAAGCCATATAGGCTTGGAGGCTTGCCTATGGGAATGTTCTGAATAGCTTGATCCACTTCTGCTTGCGTTATTGGTGTCATGAGAGCCTCATTTTGTTCCTGGGTGATGATATTTGGGATATTTTGGGTCACCCTTTCAATTGCAGAGGTGCAGTCCACCGTAGGTTCTGAGAGGATATCCTTGTAGAAGTTTGATAACGCATGAGATATTTCCTGATGAGTGAACAAGGTGTTTCCTTGTGGGTCTTCCAGTTTCATGATTCTATTGATTAGGCTTTTATGGATCATGGACCGGTAGAAGAATTTGGTGTTCTTCTCTCCCTCAATGAGCCATTGAACCTGAGATTTCTGTCTCCACATGATTTCTTCCTTCTTGTGTCATTTTCCCAATTGCCTTTTGATCTCATTCTCCTCCTGCTACTAAGTGATTGTGTAGCCTAAGAGAATGAATTTCCCTTGGAGGTCCTCTATCTTTTGTTCCAACAGTTTATTTCCTAGAAAATGTTCTTGAAGACTTCTTTTTTTCATTGGCGCACCTGTTGTTTGAAGTATTTGAGATTTTTCTAGAAGAAATACATTTTTGTGCCCTTCTGGATTTCCGCTGTGCTCCACCAGTGATGGGTGAGTTTCTGGAATTCTGGATGGGTAAGCCAAAATGCCTCAAATCTAAAGGGCTTTAACTTGTGGGTGGCGATAGTGTCAACCCATAGTTGAACCAGCTAGTGATCCGAGTTGGCCCTTGGGAGGATGTTGGAATCAATTAGGGGACCTTCCACTAGGAGAGCTTCTGAGATGAGAAAGCGATCTAGCCTGCATGCTATTTGTTGGTGACCTGATCTTTTGTTGGTCCAGGTGTAGGTACCATTATTGTTCTCTATATCAACCAGTCTGAGGTTCTCTACCAGTTCCTGAAATTTGACACTATCCTAATCCAGGCATCCCCCCCCCTCTTTTCTCCTCCAACATGAGAATCATGTTGAATTCGCCCCCTATTATCCACTGTTTTCCCTCATCTAGAGAACCTAAGTAGGCCAGGATTTGAAGAAATAGGTCTTTGTCCTGGCTATTTTGCAGTCCATAGGTGTTTGTGATCATTCCCTCCTTGTCCGAACCTATGGATCTATAGTGTGATATGATGGTATTTGAAGTGGATAAGCCTTTATCTAGGATGGCTTTGGCAGGGTTCCAAAGGATGGTCAGGCCCCCTGAAGCCCCCCTTGAGTCTGTTTGATAGGAGTCGTAGTTGCACCAACATCTTTTGAGGATGTCTTCTACATTTTTCCCTACACATTGATGTTATGTTATTAACCTCTAATATAATGTTACTTATGATCCTATTGTTTCAATGATAATGATCCCTATTGTGAAGGTGTGCATTGATTAGATCATTCTTTAGGGTGAAAAATATTACTTAATTTTGTTTCCATGTTAAAATAAATGGAATCTATTATATGGTATAGGAGGCATCATAAATCTGAACCATAGATATATATGAAAAAATCTTAGCAAGTTTAAGTCAAATTAAATATGCAAATTGACAATTATAACAAATAAAAAAATATTTCCAAACTTAAGTAATATTAATTATATAAAACATGGAAATTATAACATATAAATAAATATTTAAAGGTTTAAATAATATTAAATTTATAAAACTTGGCAATTATAACATGATACTTAATACAATATGAAATTGGGTTTGAGTGATATTAAATATGCACTTGTAATGAAATCTCATCATGGTTATAACACAATTATTTATGACACACATGAAAAGATTAGATACATATATTTGATGCTGAAATAACTTCATGAAATATGTAGCCTAATGAAATTGGATCTAATCATTAGTGATATATATATATATATATATATATATATATATGCAAATGTCTTTAAGGCAACTCAATCCTACTAAATAAAATCATTTAAATTCAGAGGAGATCTTTACATTGTAGCTCACATTCTTTCCCATATCTTAGAG
>SNQJ01S0035757.1:41262-65992 GCA_010110895.2 Picea sitchensis
AATAAGTAGTCATAATAATATTTTTAATAAATTTTGAATAATTTGTATTTAATACAAATATACTAATTATTATATAAAATATATTTATAAATACATATAATATTTAAATGTGAATGTCTTAAAATATTTTTATAAATATATAATATAGACATAATATGATTATAATTGTTAGTTTATTAGGGGAATGGATTTCTTGTATCACAAACAAGAAGTTTTATACATTAATTTGGTGTCTAGTTTTATCATGATTTTAAAAATAAATTATTATTATAATAGAATTTATGAAAAATCAATTACTAAAGCCAAATAAATATGATACTTTTAAAAAAAATTCTGGAATAAAAATATGCAATTTTTGAAACTTTTAACTTTTTAAGTAAACACTCCACTCATCATCATATTAACTACTTACTCAGTTCATATATAAAATATTAAAAAACATTATAACAAACTGTGAAAACTTATACACTATAACACCCTACTCAAATTAATAGAAAATGAAGATTATAACAGTCTTCTCATTCTCTGGAGAGGAAACAACCACTACTAAGTTAAATACTATTAACTAATAATCCATTCTTCGATGACCATTGCAGGTGTATTCTTGACTGATAATCCAAACATGATATTATTTTTCATAAACATCCAGCAAACATGATATTATTTTCAGGTCAAAGAATACATTTTTACCCCCATATTGGACTATTGCGTTGACATTATCGCACCCATCACTAGGCCTGAACATCCACGATATTATTTTTCATACGATACAATTAGGATTAAAGCCTCCTACGCCTCCAAAGAATACTGTACGCTGGTCTTGGTTGTATGTCGCTTTATAACATTTCGGCCTAGTTGATATCGTGGTCTTGGGGATATAAATCTTAGCCCCAGAACTGGCATACATATTTTTAATTTGGCTATATGCGGCATGACCGTAGCCTCTATCAGGAGAGCGACCGCTACCCATCTGTGTCTTTGTCAAGCGCGTACCTGGGCGTGCTGGGGAATAACCGACTGAGCCTCCAATATTCACCGTAACAGCGCCTTTACCAAGAGCACTGAACAATGAGGCCGGCCAATAACCTATAGTCTGGTTCTGGATTAATAAAATCCATACTACTTTCTTCTCTGTTTCTCTATGTAGCACTCCCTGTACATCCAATAACATTTACCCTCGAATCAGCTTCCTGTACTTGTATCACTTCCTGTGCCTCCTATAATATATTCATGTACTTTCTATATTATATTGGTGGTCAATATTCACTCTATTTTACAATATTGAATATTGCATAAGGTGGATTATAGGAGGATTTGAATTGTACTTTTTATATTTATTTTGAAAGGCGTATATACAATTAATCACCTTTTAATTTAAAATTCTAATCTGATGGCTAACAATTAAAAATGCTGGAATATTCTTAGTCGTCCTCTCAAATCAATGAATGTGATTTACTCTTCATAACTTCCTTGTATTTTTGAATGCATCAGTTAACCTATTTACTTTTTAACATTTACCTAATCATATTAAGAAATCACTATACCACAATATGATTGCCAACTGATTAACCCTCAGCTCTATGTGCGTTTCAGCTGTCAGTGAGTTTCAATTCACCATAATGTTGTCAGTCCAGATAACTTTCTTCGGAGTTCACCAGCTGCAACACTAACCACTTTGCGACTGTGCTAGTATATTGGTGATCAATATTTACTCTATTTCACAATATCTAATGTTGTAAAAGATGGATTATAGATAATGGAATTTGAATTGCAGTCAGATCCAACTGCTTGTTGATAATAGATTATAGACAGTAAGATCTGAATTGCTATCAGATCCCACTACCTATAATCCACCTGTGACCCTAACCTGCTACCCAGCATAGTGCTGAAACAAGTAAATTATAGACAGTACGATCTGAATCGCTGTCAAATCAATACATATAAATTAAAACTTTGCCATCAAATCAATACATAAAAATTGACATTTCTTACGTTAGCAAGAGATACGAGAATTCCATACTGAGTCCCTCCATAAGTTGATACCGGTTGCAGAAGTGCACCGGGAGAGCCGTGGCCTGGGATCAACACAAATCCTGGACAATCTAGGTCATAGCAACCGTGCTTGTAGGTGTCGTTCTGCATCAGAACTCACTTATCAACAATCTGCATCATGAAGGCGTTTCTAATACATCAACCAAACTTCAGACTATGTAATTACCGTCCAATAAATAAAGAACCTTGGTTGACTGTCACCATATCTACCTGGATTCACCTGCAATGGCCATTGAAGAATGGATTATTAGTTAATAGTATTTAAATTAGTGGTTGTTTCTTTCTGCTGCTGTAATGAGGAGAGTGTTTTGTTCTTCAAATTTTCTATTAACTTGAATAGGATGTTCCAGTGTATAAGCTTTCACATTTTGTTTTGATGTTTCTTACTATTTCTGGATATACTTTCACATTTTGTTATAATGTTTCTTATTATTTTTAGATATACTTTTGTTGTTTTTTAAGATTTTTAGATATAAACTATGTAAATAATCAATATTTAAAACATAGTTATCAAATTTGATTTTACTTATAGAGTTTTTCTTATAAACACTTCCTATTTAGTTGGGATCCCCATATAATTAAGGGTGGGCAAGGATACTTAGATATAAACTATGTAAATAATCAGCATTTAAAATATAATTATCAAATTTAACTTTACTTATAAAGTTTTGCTGATAAACACCTCCTATTTAAATCGGATCCACATATAGTTGAGGGTGGGCAAGGATACTTATAAGTATTTTTATTAGCATACAATCCCAATGGCCCTGTATGATTTGTGTATAGAAATACAGCTACTCCATTCTTATTAGCATACAAGTCCAATGGCCCTGTATGCTTTGTGTGTAGAAATGCAGCAACTCCAAAGTTTCTATTGAATGCTTTGAGTGTAGAAATATAATCTATTAAGAATGACTTACTCATCTCTTGCACAAGACACTAATTATGTGTCAATAATCAATAATTTTTTTAATATAAATGTCATGACCAGTAAGTTGTTTTTAAGAGACCTATTTTTCATATCAATAGGGAATTAGTGAGGGAAAACTTGCACTGCAATGAATGAAATGAAACTTCAAGCTTTTTTTTTAAAGAGTAATATGATTTTTTTGTTAGTTAGAAAGACAAAAAAGGAAAAAATAAGGCCAGTACTAACAAATTGTTTAATTAGGAAATGATTTTCTCCTAACTGTATCCATGACTTTTATGAAAATGTTTATTTGTTCTGCAATTTCAAAATTATATGCTCTTTATCTTACTTAAATTTGTTTTTCTAGTCTCTTTGTTCACCCTATTTATTTTAAAGTTCAAATAACAATCTCAATTTTTTGTTATCCCCTTTTTAATTAGTAAGATGAAAAGTCATTTATCTTATGAAATTTAAAATTGTTTATATATATATATATATATATATATAAAGTTGTCATTATCATTTTAATGTAAAACCATGTATAATTCCAAATTTTTTCAGACTGGAATGTTTTGAGTATCCACTAGAATCTGAATTCAAATTCATATTGGTGACTATGATTCAAGTAAACACTGTTACTCATCATCAATCATTCTAAACTCCACCAATATTATGATTAAATGTGTATTCATATAAAATTTATAACATTAAAAATTGAAAACAAAGAATAAAAATTTATGATAAAAGAGATGGATGAGACTTGTAAAGTAAAAAATATCGACTTACCGTCCATCCAACCTCTATCATCTGCCCATTCAATGTAGATCCATCGTGATCATTGTTAATGGCCCAAATTTGGCTGACACTGAAATGACCATCGGGAGCTACCCCAAATTTGGCTGACACTGAAATGACCATCGGGAGCTACGTACGGATTCCACACATTCAAATAAACAGATATTATAGTGACCGGGTCATGAACGGATTCGAATTGAACAAAAGTATACTGTTACAACAACAATACAGAAGCCACGAGATATTAAGAATACTGTTAACAACAACAATATATAATATAGGTTTTTAGGTTTATTGTGTTTTGAAACATTTTTTGATGTTATGGTTTTGCTATAAGTAGTTTATTATTGATTTTTTTTCTATTTTGATGGTGATGAATTGAGTATGGCAGATCTTAAATATCCCCAAAAAAAATTTCAAAACACAATGAATCTGAAAACCTATAATCTAACACACTGAAAAAGCCAAAACAAAAACAATACATAGAATTTATACTACTTAGAATATATAAGATGATTTGTATAAACCTAAATCGTAGTACCTCATTCCAATTGCCGTCAGCAGGATTGGTAGGATTGTTGTTAGGTATGGTATCGTTTCTTCTTCGTCTCCCGTTTAAAAATTGGCTCACGGATCCCGCTCTTTCCACGACTTCACGTTTGATTTCTCTGATCGCCACAGTGTCCTCTGGACACTCACTCTTAAGGCTCACCTCTGAGACGTTTTCACCGCCAAAGCAGTTGGAAATATTTACTTGGTGGTTTCTCCAATCCCTTTCACCAAACAGAAACAGACAGAAGCGCATATCAACACTTTGTAAATTTAGTTTTGTAATATCTTCCCAGTCTAATATGTTAGGTTGAAAGCACTACCCGCGTGATATCATCATGTGCGTACTTCACAGATATTTGATCACTGAATTTTACACAAAGAATGCTATCTCCAAACTTGTCCTGGGTGTCAGAGAAAACCAAAGAGTCAGAAAAATTGGAGATTTTTTTTGATGTAAACTCTGTAAATTCTGTAGTAAGTGTTGAAATGTCCAATATGTTTAGATTATTATTTCATCCATCTTCGATTACAACAAAGCTTTTAAAGTTTAATATTTTATTCATCCTTTAAAACAACAAAACTTATTAAACATTTAACATTTAGAGTGAACACTCCATTCAAAAATAACATCTAACTTTGTGATCACTGATGATGACAAAATTTATATCCAAATAATTTCCAACCTTAAAATTCTATATATAAAAAAAAATATTATGGAAAATATATTATTTTTGAGATGTAATCAGATTTGATATTACCTGATATTTGTGCAGTGCTGGAGGATTAACGAAATTGATATATTCATCGATACTCATATCACGCACGTTAACAGCAACAGCAAACGTGAGAGCAGCAAGAAACAGAAACAAATACAAACCCATGATCATAGAAAGGAGTATATTACAGATCTTTATCATATATTAAAAATCCAGAGCAGCAAGAAACAGAAACAAATACAAACCCATGATCATAGAAAGGAATATACACAGATCTCTTATCATATATTACAAATCCATATAATGCTAGCATTATATAGAGTCCGGTTAGTTCAGTGTATCATGTTCTTCTCGGATGAAATATCGCATGTCAGTTGAACTTTTAGATCTATGCTTATCAACTAATAAATTATTGGTGCGTTACATCTGTATTAGATGTATCCTATTCAACATAGGATATATATTGTGATTCTCTCCTCAAACTAAGCAACAATTGGTGCATCTAGATGGATTGAGATTTATTCAACATAGGATTTATATATTGTGATTCTCTCCTCAAACTAAGCAACAATTGGTTATATATTGTGATTCTCTCCCCAAACTAAGCAAGAATTGGTGCATCCAGATGGATTGAGATTTATAGAGTATGATTATTTCCTAAAACTGACCAAATATTTGGTGCATATAAATATTAAATATTGCATTGTATTTATTTGGGATGAAGATTTTAAATCAAAACTATATATCTTATATATAATTCTTTTAATATATATATATATATATATAAAATTTCTTAAAAAAATTGTATATTAATATGAATGTAATTAAGATATCTAAAATTATAATTGAAGGGGTTAGAAGAAAAATACATACAAATAATCCACAAAAGTAATTGTATTACTTGATACAAAATGTTTACATATGCCTATATAAATAGAGGTCTTTAGAAAAATCTCGACCCCCTGGAGGTTGGTGGAAGCTTCGGTTAGGGTAGAAATTAATTTTTTCCAACACTCCTCCTTAATTTCTACTACCAATTACATCAATATTTTCAATGCCCAATGCTTCTCTAAATACTCAAATTGGTCTTGTACTAAATCCTATGTAAATATATCTGTAAGTTGCTCCTTTGATCTGCAATGTCTCCTCTTTAACAAATACATGTCTTGGTTAGGTCTTTTATCTGAGTCATGTCATCATCTTCCATTTCTATCTTCATATATGGTTTGGCTTCCTTCAATGTGCTACTCTATTAGACAACACGCTACTACTTGAGTTTCTACTCATTTTGCTTTTCTTTGTACCGCGATAACACACTAATGCTCTAACTTTCTATGCCTTCCTTTGCACCTACAAACAACCATCATTGATGTCCATATAAAAAGTATTCATCACTGAGATACATGGGTACCATCCAACAGACTACCTACCTCTAGGTATCCTTTTCACATACATGGTTCATCAATATATTAGATAACATGGTCCCAAAAAAACTCACACTTTGAGATTACTTAATCTCACATTCCTCTCCTTAATCTAAGATCTAACTTCTCCGATCACCATCAAACTTAGATATGAGTACACCTGCCACCCTTGTACCTACCTAGTGGTTAATTCCATAGCTTGATGTCACATCCACTCTTAGGCATAAAGAGTGGATACATGCTACATGATCACCTAATCCATGTAGGTCTGTCTCAATAGGGCTTACTAAACAACTGGGGAATATAGCTTGCCTTGCCTATGGCTAACTTGGACCAACAACCTCTTGGGGATTAT
Source organism: Picea sitchensis (assembly GCA_010110895.2). NCBI lineage: Eukaryota > Viridiplantae > Streptophyta > Pinopsida > Pinales > Pinaceae > Picea > Picea sitchensis. The sequence goes on from SNQJ01S0035757.1 coordinate 48,067, forward strand.
AGGCTTGCCCATGCCTATGGCTAAGCTTTACAACTCAAAAAAACTCTAGGGTGTCGGGCACTACCAATCATGCACCCCTTACAACATTCAAGCATATGCATCATTTCATCTCTCAAAAAATAAAAATTCCACATTCTTTACTAAATGCCCAACAAATTGCAAGCCCATTACATATGCTCATTTACATCTCACCATATAACTTCATCTAAAGTCGTCTTTGTACTTTTACCTCTTCCAACGAGAGTCTACCATCCATTTTTTATTTTTTTTGGTCTCTATCACTCCTTTGTTTTCTCACTGCCTTCTTACTTTTACATTTCTTGTATCTTGTTTTTCTTGTCAATATACTTTATAGATATGTTTCTTGTTGGAGTTGATCAAGATCCAACAAGATAGCCTATGAAAACGAATTGGCAAACTTAATTGACACACCACTTACCATGATTTTATATTACTTTAACATTTGATTTGGAATCAACTTTTGACTAGCTTAACAATTAGACTCCCACTTTAACTTTAACTAGAACTCATTTTGACTCTTCACATTTCAAGACTCCTTTTACAAAGCTTTTAAACTCATTCAAAAACTCACTCAATTTTACCATGACCTTGACTCAAATTTTTGGGCCTCAACCCCATGCTTTTAATTCTCATTCCTCTCAAGTGACTCCCTCTTCTCCTGTTTTATGACCATTCCTGTTGACTCCCTCTTCTCCTGTTTTATGCAGACAACACATACCCATGATAAATTTCTCCTTAGGCACAAGTGCAAATACATTCAATAAAAAAAAGTGTGTGTGCTGCCTCAATTTGAGCGTGTCATTGCACTTCAAATTAAAAAATGTTCTCAAAGACCCCACCACTGTCTGTTTTGACTGACATCACCCACAATTCCTCAAGAAAACCGTCCACCGGAGCCTTCAGATTCATTCAATCCCCAACAGGCAGCAAATTGAACGTGGCCAAAGAAAATTGCGGCCAAACCTCCATCTCCGATTGAGAAACCCTGCAATTTCCAGCTGCCCGGTACCGCTTCGTCTAGCTTTCGTGAGAACACGGCTGCAAAGGGGAAACATTCTGCATATTATCAGCACCTGCGAAAACATTTACCAGACTCCCATATAAAGACACGAACGGGTTTTCTTTAATTTGCGGCCTCCTCTAGAAGAATCTTTAGTGGCATTCACGGTTCTGCAACTCTCACGGCACTACTGGCAGTTCAATGCACAACGTCCAACTCTCGTGGCTCACCTCCACTCATCTCTCCACTGCTGAGTGACTGCTCAGCATCACTGCGGACCTTAATGGTGGTACCTCCTCCACGTACTCTGCGACCTCTTTTCTGGCTCCGTAGATTCACACTGAATCACACAGCTCTAAGATTGCATAGACTCTTCTCTCAGCGACAAAGGCTCTCCTCTCAAGATCCTGGGCCCTCCCTCACGGGAGGGAGGCTGAACAGCCTGATCCAAGCTCTGATATCAAATTGAGGGGTTAAAGCACCACAGATAAATAATCCATAAAAGTAATTGAATTGCTTAGACAAATAATCCATAAAAGTAATTGTATTGCTTGATACAAAATGTTTACATATGCTTCTATAAATAGAGGTTTTTAGAAAACTCTCAAGCGTCCATAAGGTTCTCGGAGCATTGGTGGAATGTCGGTGGATATGAAAGTAGAGCTCTCTCGAAGTTGGTAGAAGGTTAGGTAGAAATTAACTTTTCCAACAATTACTTCTCTAAAAATAAGTGATTATTTTTATAACTTAAACCATAAGAAAACAAATCTAGAAGATTTTTTTAAGGAATGATAAGTTCTTCAATCTTCAAATCTTCATACCTAAAATGCTTAAAGCATTACTTTAATCTTGTTTACTAACATTATAAAGGTGAAAATGTATCCTTACAAAGCTTTCCTCCTCTCTTAACTTTCAATGTGTAAGATGTAGAAAAAGATTATATATACCTTAACTCTTAATCCTTATATAGAGATCACTTCCATGGTAAACCTATTACTATGTATGATAAATAATTATTAATGTAATATAAATAAATTGATAAATATTTAATGTAATTATTTTCCACATTCAATTTATTATAATATTGGGATGAAGTTGTTTTACCTATATATATATATATATGTATATATATATATATATAGTAACAACCATTATTTATTGGTGAATTACATTTCCCAAACACCAAAGAAAAAATGGTCAATGATTAGTATTGATCATTATATTATTTGTCATCTATATAGATGCTTTGAGAGGAAAAAAATGGAGGAATCAATCTCAGACCCCATCCCAGTTTGGAAAATTTGGGTTTTAAACTTGTTTCATTTTGAGGGATCAATGGACATTTTTTTTGGAATGAAAACTTTCCCCTAGCTTAGCCATGTGACACCATTCTACACATGAATATCTTTCAAACATTGTAAAAGTTGTGTCAATATAAGGTAATATGAAAAAAATTGTCTCCCACAAGTTGAGTTACCATGTTGACCACCATGGTACAAGATGATCCATTATTTTTGGCACAAAATGAGAGTGGAAATATAATAAATAAATATACAGTAGATATATTAGATATTCAATAATATAACATAAATGTATCAGATGAAACCAAACACATAGATACAAGAATACAATACCTTCTATTAATGATTTAAATGCACAAAGACTATAAAATACAAGATGAAAGACCGGCTAGAATTGTAAGTAACTTATCTCCTGAGGAGGAGATGTGATGGATAATCGCATCCATAAGAAGATGATTTTACAATGACTCCAGTGGCCTTTTTATCATAAAGAAAACCAAAACCCTAATTTTGAAGATGAAAGACAACAGCTGTGGACTCGCTTGGGTGTTTGGTGTAACTTCCCATGAATCCTTTGCATGCAATCTTGACTGGGCAACACCTATACTTGGAAATGTATCGCTGAGGAGATTCATTTAGGGGCCTGAGAGTCTTTGACTATCATTGAGAATCTCGATCCCAAAACCTTCATTTAGGCCAAAATGTCCCCCGAAAGTTAAAACCCTAAAAATAATAAATTACCAAAATTAAGAAAAATTGTTTTGAAACTGCTTGAAAGGTGGTGGCCACCGATATCCACTTGATCAATCCTCCTTCCTTAGGGAAGAAATGGTATCCATTGGCGCTGGAGTGCCCGTGGAGTATGGAAAGTATTTATTGAATCCTCAGACTTTATGAGTTGTTTTCCCTGCTGGGAGAAGTTGTACTGCTTAGCTTGTTGAATGTTGTCACAAACATGTGGATGGAACAGTTGGACCTTTTTAACCAGTATAACTACATGAGATTCGTGTGTGCAAAATGAATCTTTACACATTGTTGCAGCCTTTTCGACCTGATTCTGTTGGACAAAAGGTGCTTGGGTCGAGGTTGTAGTGGTTGTAGTATCCTTTGTTCCCATTTAAACAAATTTTGAAGAATCTAAATTTTGCAGTATAAGATAATACCTCATGCATTGTTTAGGTAGAAAAATAGTTGAAACTACCTCCGGTATCTTTTAGAGATGACCCCCAGATAAACAATGACACTATGAGGTTGAGGACTCATAAAAACATGTTGTTTCCACATATATGGTTCGCCTAAGAGAACATCATAGACATACATCCAAGCAAGGCAACATCACATACACCTCATCCTTGAAGGGATGGATATTGTATGACAATCAATAATGGCTTGCTAACATGAAGATCTCATCTCCAGAAGCCACCGATGTTGTATGGTCAGCGGGTGTGGTGTTGTCGACAATCCCAATTGTTTGATGACCGTGTTGAGATGAGTTTCTTTTTTATTTCTCTATCAACAATAATGTAGAGGGGTCCCCACCATCCTGCGGAATGAAAAAGGCACCCCCCTTCGTGATCCGCTATTCTTCCTATTGAATTTTCAGGTTGCTAAAAATAGCAATGGGATCTATGTCGGCGATCTATCTTTACCAATATTTTCATAATCGAATTCTGAATCGGTTCGCTCTTTGTCTTTAATAATAATGCACCACCAATAACCGCTTTGAGTGACATTCATCATTGTTTTTCCAAAGGATTTTGTGGAAATTGCACCATTTTTCGGTGTTACCTTTGTCTCTCCCACGACCTTCTTCCGCGGCTTGACCGTTTTCGAGATGTTCGTTAGGGTCGCCTTTATCAAAATTTATTGTTTCTTTGATTTGCAAACCCGAATCCCTCATTTGTTTCCGTAAGTTTAAATTTTTGCTCGATTTTAACAACATATCGATAAGCATCACCGAATGATGAGATGTCCAAAATATCCATTTCGCTTGAAGTGGCCCGTAGAGTCTCATGGTATTTTTAGAACCAAAATGTCGCTGGGAGTCTTGATACCTACTGCATGGTATGGAAGGTACAGAAACTGTTGAACTTCTTGGCTCCTCTCTTGCTTCAGTGTGGTCCATCTCACCGGTCCCCAGTTTCCAACAAGGTGTACATCACTCCTTTACCGCTACCCACGATAAATCCAAGGGCTCCACCCCATATATTCCGTAATTTATGTGGAACTTTTATCCCAATAATTTTATATATCTAAACTACCGTATTCTTTAGAGATTATCCTCGAGATAAACATTGACACTAATACGTAGGTCGAGACTCATAAAACATGTTGTTTCCACATATATGGTTGGCCCAAGAGAACATCACGTAAAATCTAGTGGGGAAACATCACATAATAACTCATCCTTGAAGGGATGGATATCGCATGAAAATCGACAATGCTACTCTAATATGAAGATCTCTGTCCTCGGTGAAGCACCATGTTGTAGCGATGCGGTGTGGTGTTGTCGACAATCCCAATTGTTTGACGAATTCTACCGAGATGAGTTTTTTTGGCTTCCGCTATAAAAAATGCGAGGGGTCCCTCCACCCATATCTGTGAATGAAAATGGTGCTCCACTTCTTCAAGATCCGTTGGTTCTTCCTGGGCTGAATTGTTGTGGTTGCAACAACAGCAGTGGGGTCTAAGTGTCGATGATCTATCTTTTACCAAGATTTTCATAATCATTCTAATCGGTTCAACTCTCATCTTTAATAATGCCACCAATGACCGCTTTGAGTGACATTCAATGCTAGTTGTGTTCAATGCATTTTGTGGAATTTATTTTTGGTGTCATTCTCATTCTCCCACGACCCTCTTTCCGGTGGTTTGACCGGTTTTGGGATTAATGTTAGGGTCGCTCTCTTTATCAAAAATTTGGTTTGTTTCCTGATTTGCGACCAACTCGCTTTGTTCTCGGGTGTTTAAATTTCTTCTTGATTTTAAAAAAATATCGATAAGCAACACCTAATGTGAGATGTCCAAAAATCCATTTCAATTTGGATGTATCCGTGTAGATCCCCACAGTATTTCAAAAAAAAATGTCGCTATGAGTATTTGATAACCCAAATTTTGGTACAAGGAAGGTAATAGAAATCCAAAACTTTGGCTCCCCTCTCTTGCTCCAGCAGTGGTCCATCTCAGAGTATTGGTCCCTATAGCTCTAAATGTGGTAATATTGTTCCCATCACAATTCACGATAATCTCTAAGTGGGCACCCCATATATTCCTGAATTCTATGTGGAACTTTTCTCCCAGTAAGTTTCCCGAATTCAATCTTTGACATGGGAGAGTCTTATGGAGTGCTGGCAGGATCTTTTCCACGTAGTAAATCAGGAACAAAGAAATAACCTTCAAGTAGATTAAACCCATTTGTTTAGGGCATCTACATCTATCCAACCTTCAAATAAATGAATATTAAAATTAACCCATACCTTGAAAGGAGTGGTTCTTCCAAAGTGGTTGTTTATGAATATGCACCTGTTGCTATCAGAAAACATTGAAGGATGTGGGTAAATTATCCATCATTTCGTCCACTGCCTGGTCAGGTGAGAGCTTGCCTGGCAAATGATTGATAGGAATTGTTCCATTCCATCATTTTTATTTTCTCTCCGCTGGTTTCTTGGATGTTTGAGAGCAATTTTATTCAAGAGATAAACTCTCGAGACCCAACTTTCTATAAACTGGCCTGGGACTTACCGAAAAAATGATCAAGAGAAGCCCCATTTAATACCAATTGATCCGCATTATTTTCGGCACAAAATGAGCGTATATAATAAAGAAATGTACAGATATCTCAGATATCAATAATAAAATAGAAATGTATCAAAGATGAAACCATGAACACAGATACAGAATAATACACACTCTTCTATTAATGAGCGAAATGTACAAAGACCGTAAAATACAGAGTAAAAGATTCATTAGAATGGTGACAAATTTATCTCCGAGAAGAGATGGATGGATACTCACATCTGTAAGAAGATGATTTTAACAATGAGTATTCCAAAGGTCTTTTTATCATAAAGAAAATCCAAGTTCCAACCCCAAGAGGAAAGCCAACAATTCCAGAACCCCGCTTTTGGTAGTTTGGTGTATCAACTTCTGGGGTCGTAACTTTTTCATACTATATTTGTTTTAGGCGTGTGATTGCTCATTGGAAAGGTATTGTCAAGGAGATTCATTTACAGTGCTCAATCATAAACTTTTTCTAAGGATTGAGAATATCGATCCTAAAATCCTTCATTTAGGCCCCTCAAAATGCATTCTCGGTTAAACCTGCTAAATATAGTGTAAATTCACCAAAATTGCCGTAAAACCGCTTGAGCTAGTTAAGGTGGGTGGTTATCGATATCCACCTGGATCACGAGAGGATTCCATGAAACCTCTTTTAGTCACACATATGAGGAGGCTAATAAATTATGTAAATTGAGAGTTGAGGAAGTCAAAACCACCGATGTATTATGGGTCTATGTTGGCACCTAGGCACTAGGTGTTGATCATGTTGTCATTGATGACAATGGTTTGATTGATTGATGTCAAGTGATTTATTGATGTCAAAGGATTGATTGATTGATGATTGATGTAATATACTATGTATTTTCCTTCATGAGAATGCATAGATGAAGATGGATCAATGAGTTGTCATTGATATGATGAAGATGGACTGAGTTGTCATTGATACATGATGAAGATGGATCATTGTGGTTTCATTGGTATATGATGCATTGTTGGAAAATGTATAGATGAATCATTATTTTCTTATCATGATTGATAATGTGCATAAATATAAGGAACTCCAAAGTGGTCCCCATGGTGAAAGCCCTCAATGAAATATTTCTAATGTTGATTTCCATCCCAGAAGAATGGTTAAAAGACCTGTTCTCATTATTTCTTTTATAATGATTTCGATAAGTAACAAATGGATGAACCAGTGGTCCCCTTATGGTGAAAGACCCTAATGAAGACGCTTTTACGGATTGAGTTATCCTAGAAGAAATGGTTGAGGACCCATGCTTGTATAAGGAAATAATGAGATGAAGATCAAGGAAATTATTGGTGAAACCATCCCAGATGGATAGGTGATTGTCATGCCATTCGTGGTATGGAATACCACATATTCCCTGCTATTTGAGATTTATGACCCACAAAGACGAAGGACCCCAATACGAAAGCTTCGAAGTCCTTAAGGTCAAAGAAAGTGGTTAACCCAAAAAATAAGGAAAATAGGTTATGGGACCTAGAAATGGGTTAAGGACCTAAAAGAAGAAATCATTATTTAAATGATAAAGTAAGGTGGACAAAGTCATATGGATTATTTAAATAATAAAGAGAAGTGGAAAAAATCAAGAAATGATAAAAGTAAGATGAGAAAATCAAGAAGGAATATTTAAATGATAAAATATTGGAGAAATTTCTATTTATGGAAAGTGGTTAACCCTAAAATACAGGGAAAATAGGTTAAGTGACCTAGAAATGGGGTAAGGAACCTAAAATGGGTTAAGGGACCTAGATGATGAAAGTATAAATAAGATATAAATGGTTTCTTTTAGATCATCATTTTTATGGATCAATTGAGAGCTTCTTGTGAGAATATCTTTGAGTATTGATGGAGAGCTTCTAGAGCTTCTTTGAGCATTTTTGGTGTGGAACACTTGAGTATATTGAACATCTATAGGTGAATGAGGTAAACTAAGGATATCCGCTTCTAATTCTCGTAAGGAAGGTGAAGAAAGAGGGACGGAATTGAAGGGAAGATAAATTCTTTTGATGACACACTTTCTAAGGTATGTTATTTGCTGTGTCATCTCACCATTTTCGCTTATAACATTTTTTTTCTATAATGATTCGTGACCCTGAAATTTATATTCCATTGAGAAAAATACCCGCATAAGGTGGTAAAAATTCATCTTGTGGGTCATTGTATTTCTTTGGAGTTACACCCTCTGGAAAATTGTTTTGTGGCTAGTCCCCAACCATCAAAAACAAGTGTTTTAGGTAAAAACATCATAACTCTTCATAACATCAAAATTCGAGACCAAAATGTATTGGTTAGTGGCAAGTATTTAGGTATGTTGTTTAATAGCTCTAGATCAATTCAATGAATATTTCTTTTTGTGGGGCACGCCTACAAGGTCACTCTCTAGAATAAGCCGTAATCTCAAACAAGGTATGCCATTTTTCTATAACCCCTTTTCCTAGAAGTTCCAAGTAGTGAAACTCGGAAGAATTGCATAAAACAAACTGAGTAACACTGTGTATCAATTTCATATATTTAATCATAAGTAAGTACAAAGTTATTACATATTTCAAGTTGAGGGCTTGTTGATCAGTCCAAAACTAGCTGCTGGTCGAGACAAGTAAATGATGAGTTGGCACATACATGAGGTGTATAGTTGATGATGTTGGCACATACTGATGAGTCATTTTTATGAGTAGCTGTTCATGATTTTTATATGCTTGGTACATGGTTGGATGCACCTGTTTATGGTAAATGTTGATTACGGGTTGTTTCATACTGTGTTGGTGTGGTTGATGTAACTGTTTATGTTGACAGATTGATGTTTGTTGAGGATTGTTGCCCTTACATCAAGCTAGTGCTGATAATGTAAGTTGAGTACTGCATATAGAGATGGTGCTCTTTAGAGTTTTACCTCATTCAATTGTTTCCTCAAAACCCCAAAATTGAAGTCCATAATAAAAAGAAAAAATTGTACATACATCTTGTGTTCTTTATGTTCCTTGTAGTGATTAGATTTTATTGATGATACACACTGACATACTCACATCTAAAATGATTATAAATGACAACAATGAGTGATGAGAAAATGTTTAATGTTAACTAAGGAGTTTTGTGTGTAAGAGGGATGCTTTGGGAAAAAGATCCCCACATCTCATTCACTCCCACTCTAAATGTGGTAGGTGTTTCCAACACTAGGATGAGAAGGCTGGCATTCTATGTTATTGTATTTTTGTTCCATAGCATAATGTAACAACTAGAAGTGGGAAATTAGAGAGCATAATAGAGGGGTTAATGATCTATAGTATCCTAACAAGCCATAGGTCCTGTGAAAACTCCATAGACAAAGGCCTCTTTGTCTCTTTTGTAAAAATTCTGTGCATTATTTCCACACTAGAGAAAAGAAAGCAAAGCAAACCCATACCTTATAGCTAGGTTTTCTCCGTAGAGTTTCCCTCTATAGAAAATATTGTGATATTTTATGTGGATGGTGTGTGATTTTATTCCCCCATTTTTTATTTTCCACACTTTTATCTATTTCATGCATAAGCAAAAATTAATAACTAAAGGTTCTAGAATCTAACCTGAATTAAACCTTTACATCTAGATTCTTCTAATTTTTATCGTGCTCTTTGTCATGAACTTCATTCCAAATGGAATATCCATGAAAATTTACATATCAATTAACTATTAAAGTTATCTTAGACTCCTCTACTCTACATGCACACCAATTTTAATGGTATATAACAAATGCCTTATAATTTTGTCATAGATTATCATGAAACTAATAAATGTTTCCAATGGATTTCACCTTCTTGGAGTTATAATATTTTGAGGATGTGATCTATGGATCTTGATTGACCACTTCTAGATGAAATTGACTAGCAATGCATACAAAACTTTATAGTAAAAATATCAAACTAAGGAAGCATTCCATACTCTTTAGTTTAATGTTAAAATAATATTTGTTATGGTCCCACCCAAATCCTTTAGTTATGGGTAGTTAGTTTGTTATGAGTGATTTAATTAATGTACAATGGACTAAGTTACAAAGTGGACAATTCTACCTTTCTAATGACTTTATTTTTTATAGAAAGCCAAATTTCTACCCTAATCCAATCATTTTTGTGTGATTGTAGCAATTTGAGTGTTCTTAAAATGGTTTAATACACTAAGGGAAAAGTTCTATGATAAAGTTGTTGGGCCCTTTGTTTTTGATGAAGCGCTAAGGATAAGCAAGCGATGAAAAAAGTCAAATGCACCGCGCAATTGCTAAAAGGTTATAAATTGGTGGAAAATACAATAAAACGAGCGAACAAAGGAAATACTAGGAGTGGAAAAAGGTGCATTTGATTTAGCCAATCGAATTTCTCAAAGGAGCACAAGTATAAATGAAACAAAAATGTAAAGGAAAAGGCTTACGATTGTGAGAGATTGATCATTGTTACTGTTGTTGCTTGTCATAGTTGGTTGTTGGTACTATTGATGTTGTTGTTACGGTTTAGGTCAATGTTATTTCTATCATGGTTGTGGATGTCATTGTTGAATCTTCCCCTGAGTTTGTATTGAGTCCTACTAGAGTATCCTTTTAAGGTGTAAGAGATAGATCTCAATGCGCGAGACAATGTATTGGAGATCTGTGTATTATGAGAATTGATCTATCAGATCTAAGGTGTATGGAGTATTTTGTACTACTACATTTGATGAAAAGATTTGATTTGAGGCCTCAAAACAATCTTGTATGGTTATTTTTCTATGATATGAATGGATATGTCTTTCTACTACATATTTGCTTATTCGTTTTTAGTTATTATTTGAATACTATCACAATTTGATTTCAATGCTTAATTTATGGATCAAAATATTGTAGAAATAGATAAGGTAATGTACTCCCTATAACTCCCTTAATCATACAAGTCTTGACTATGCCTCAGGTGAGACCTTATTTCCTTTTGGAAGATTGAAAATTCCAACATTCCTACACTACAATGGTTCTTTTTGTTAGTAACTTCCAAGAACATTAGTCTCGATTTAATGACAACACACGGTTTCATTTTTAGGACCAATATTTAGAGGGAGTATGTAGAGGAAACCTCATTGGATATAAAAGTATGACATTAAAAAATGGCGGGAAAAGATGTATGATTCCTTTATTAGGAAGGAATAGGAGTTGTGACAAAAGAACCCGAGGGTTGTGAAAGATATTATGTTTTACTCTAAACCTACTAGCGATCAATATGAGATCTTTTGGGTTAAATTTATTGAGGAGTTTTTTCAGTAGTTAGATCGGTTGCAAGACGCCCCATAGTTTAAAGACTGGGTTAAGAAATCCTATAACTAGACTTTTGTAAGTCTAGCGACTCTTCATCAGCTATATCACCAAATCTTGTGAGTTGTATAGTTTTCGGTGCAAACTACCCTTGAAGGGTATATCATTGAGTTTTTTGTGTAAAATAACTATGATTTTTCAAAAGCAAAGGAGCCAGAGGTAGATTGTTAAGGGAGATACCTCTTTGGATCAAGGTCTTGCTAGTAGAAGAATGAATGTTACCTATTCCTTTTAGTGGTGTGGCAAGTTAAGCCACATACTTGAGAGAGGGGTGATTTCGTGGAGGGTTCACGAGTTAAGGTAACAAAATATTTTTTCCAGAGTATCTGTGGATGACAAGAGAAGAGTACGAGAAATGAATGAGATATAAGGAAGGGTGATTTCTTGGAGGGTTCATGAGTTAAGGTAAAAAAATATTTTTTCTATAGTATTTGGGGACGACAAGAGAAGAGTACAAGAAATGAACGAGCTCTAAGGAGGGATGCCATTTTTTAAATATTGTGGAAGAACCAAATGAATATAGCTACAAATAGGATTGATTAGTTGAGGAATAAGATTGGATTAGATGATGATAATGGGAAAAGTTAGAAGAGTTTTGACAATTGTAGTAACAAGGAAGATAGGCTAGTCATTGGTTGGAAGAGAAAAGAGGTATCAGAGGGGAATCTTCCCAAGTTATCAAGTAAGCGGAATACTTTTTAGAGAAGGAAGATGAAAGATTAAGAGTATGTGCCACCACTAATGAAGATGATTTATCCCATACCTTAGGAGGAGTTGCAAAAAAGTTGGACCTGTTACTCCATAATATAATGGTGTGCATAAAGAATCAAACACAATATTACAAGAGAATGAGACTCCCACATCAAAGAAATACATTCTAAAGGAAAGGGAATTATCCTTGAATCACCTATCCCCCCAACACCATCTATAAATTTGTAATTTTATTTAGTTCATTCATATACAACATCTCCTTTTCCAAATTCTTTAAGTGTTTCTAGTTTCGCAAGTCTAGTAGGCAATAGTAGTGGAAGTGTGGTGAGTTATATCATCATATTGCAACCAGGAATTCATGGATTTATTCTAATAGGGTCTATAACTTCATTAATGGAAGCACAAACTATAGGATCTCTTACTTGATACCATGATTTTTGGGGGAAGGGAGATGAAGATGTTGAACAACACTAGTTTTTATGTGAAGCTATCTAGAGGTCATGAGGGATCCTAGATGAAAATAAGTTGGTTGAGTTTCATACCACTCTGAGAGGTTGATCTCTCAAATGGTATATGAAGGCTATCGAACTGAGGCTTCATGGGAAAGACTTCAAATTATTCAAAGTGAGATAGAGGTTCATTGTTGAATTTTGATTACCCCAATCAGAGAAAAAATGACTTTCAGAGTTACATGAGATAAAATAGAGAGATGGTGAATGTGTGTGGGAGTAAAATCATAGGTTTGAGGATGCAATACAAAAATTGGAAAACCCCATTCATGACTATCATTAAAGGGAGTGGTTTATTCAAGGATTTTAACCTTTAACTCACATACCTATGACATAGAAAGTAATAGCCTCTCTAGAAAATCATTAGAGAAGTATATGAATATTGAAGCTATGATGCTAATCTCGTGCAGTTGCAAGGACATATTTCTATGCTTACTGAGAAGATCCAAGAGTTGACCCTCCCCAAAATAGGTTCACCTCAAGTGTGGCATATAGGTTGTTATATAGAAGGGCGTGTGGTGATTGAATGTTCTAGGTTAAGAGGTGCAAGGCCCTCTAGTACCCTAATGGTACATCTACTAGTAGGACCAATAGGAGGAGTTGTGCAAGTTGTTTTCACAACACTAGTTTCATGGGCCTTTCCAATATCATGCTTTTCCTAATAACCAAAGGGTTCATAATAATGAATATTGTGAGATTTGTAGAAATCACAAGAGCTCTCCATGACACTACGCCATTCTACATAAGTATACACCTTCTCCAAATATATTGTACTATGAATTTTATTATTCTCCCACTCATAAAAATAATCAATGTTGTGCTCTGGATGCACTTGCGGATAGGATAGATCAATCAATATTATGAGTAAATGAAGGACCTCAAGGATATGGAGGGGGCACAGAGGTGAAGGTTGATACAGAAGTGGGATAACTGGAAGAAGAGGACCAATTCACTGTTATAATTGTGATGAGTAAAGACACCTTGCAAGAGACTTCCCACTTCCGAGAAGACTCTAGTGCTCACACTGTAGGAACAATACTCACTCCATCGAAGGCTGTGCTGATATAATATCTAATTGGGAATATTTTTTTAGGTAGAGAGGAGCTAACCTAATCAATTCAAAACAAAAACCTAATGAAGAAGGAAGAAAATATTCCATCAATTTTATTATCATGGGAGGCATAAAGAATGGTGTTGATGTAGAGGGTCATCCTCTAATAAAAATTCATAAGGTAATACAAAACAATTCCAAGTATGATTGTGCACATCAAAAAGAGTTTTTCGAGAATGCAGTGGAGATGTTCAAAAATATGTCTGGCCCATCAAATATTGAATTTATGAAACTAAGTTTCAAGTTGACCCCACATCGGCCGAGGATAGCCAAAGAACCTTTTCTCTAGCTAGAATCTTCAGGTAAGTCTCAAAAACTGGTTGATATTTGGTTTCATTTTTTTTTTACATTTTAGATGATAATAAACTTAATGAGAAGTTGTGGAGTACTATCAAACTAGCCTTGGGATTTGAAGTAAATATAGGAGAATGTATTGTTGCAAACCTTACAGTAAGAAAATAAATTCGGTTGCAAAGAAAGAAGAGTTTAATTGGAAGGGAATTTAGGTTAAATATCGCTCAAATGGATGATTATGAGATCAAATATGTCATGTTATATTTGGGTTATAATGTCAACGTTTTACCTAATAAGACTTGGAAATAAGTAGGGAAAGCCAGATTGGTCTACTCTCCTATTCAATTGTGGATGGATAATCAATATTGTATCTTTCCAATAGGAAGGTTAGAAAATGTAGAGGTGGATGTAGTTGGTGTTAAGACAATTCTGTACTTTGAAGTTATTGAGACAGTGGGAGAAAAGGATCCATATCCTGCTTTGTTGGAAATTGACTAGGAATAAGATAATTGTGCTATTATCAATATCAAGAAGGAGACTATGACCTTTGCATTAGATTGTATGGGGGTTATTCAACCTTTAGATCCATATCAAGGTATTGGATATACCAAGATTGCTAATGATGATATAGAGCTAGATGATCTTGATCAGTTGTATCACATGACTATAGGAAAGAGAGATTATTACATTAATCACACTGTAGATGGATCAGTAAGTTGGAGAAGTATTTAGTATGAAGACAAATATTGTGAAGTAACTTTCAATAACTGGCAGCAAGGACGATATGAGAACTTCTTCAAGTGTTGTGTAATTATCTGCTCACTAATATGGATCAGAGTTGAGATATGTGACTTTCCAACATAGGATGGGACTTTAGATTTGCATAGTTTCCTTATAGATATGGAGTGTAAGGTTGTGGAAGAGAAATAGGTTCCAACACTTGACATAGATTTGCAATCCTTTTGCAACATGGTGGGAGAGTAATAAGAAAACACTCTCTTCCTGGGATGATATTAAGATTTCTATTTAGTATCTCTTTCTCCCACCATCCGAGGTCTATCGGATGAAGAATTGACCACTCATTTTGAAGACCTATGAAGGTTCCTTTGATTGAGTTGCGCATATTGAATATTGTCTTAGGTCACGAGAAGATGAGAAACTAAATTATTATTTTTGGGTGCGACATTTCTTTCACTCTCTAGGAACAATTCTGAAGGCTTGGTATATAAATTAGGATACCATGAAGTAGACAACATGTTGGGAGGTATTGAAATCTCAATTTTGTCATGATTTTTCTTTTACTGGTAATTCTTCAGAAGTCACAGCTGTACTACAACATATAAAGTAGATGTTATTTTCCAATGAAATAAAGCACATATATTCTCCTATTGTTTTTTCTAAGAATCATTATTTCCTTAAGTTTATATTTTATCTATCACCTACAAGGATATCTATGGGTTGTGGTAAGATTGACAAAGACACTAAAGACAATAAATATTTGGAGGAGCTTTGACATCTAAATTTTAAGGAGTCTGCATGGATGAGAGAAGTTAGGGATAGTCAAACAAATAACCCATTAGCTTATATAAGAATCCTTTGAATTTATAGAATATGCATAATGGGAGTGAGGAACAACCTAATATGGCTTATGTAGGATACTACTGCGATGAAAAAATCATGACAAAAATCTAGGCCCTATTGTGGGATTATGAAGACTTGTTTCCGAATAGTTTCTTAGAACTTAAGGGAATTAAAGGAGATCTAGGCACTACTACATATTGGAAAAATTGCAACGACTACTTGCGATGAAATTACTCTTTTGTCGCAAAATTCAAGAGAAAAAGTTCAATTTTTCAATTTTGATCTAAATCCACCTCGTATTCACTGCTCTATCTGCAAGATACCAGATATAATAAATATGCAGAACATAAATAAAATTCTAGAAATGGTAGAATAACAGTAATATATCTAGCATAATCTCCACAATAACACATAAATGATATAAGAACAACAACAGAAATATCACTTTGATTCAGAAAGAAATGTTCGCAGGCCTCTTCGAGGGGGCAACCTCCAATCGAGCAGTGCTCTGTTACAATAATCTCCAAGCTAGGGTTTTCATACCCTCGACCCTTATTTATACTAAATATGACTATCAAGATAAGCATATAGAGGAAGATCCTTCTAGAAGTAGAAGATTCTATTAGGTCTTCTTACATCCGCCTTATTCTATTTTATTGAAAGGCCTTATTAATATTGACCTTTATTACATATGAATATATTAATCTACCTATGTGCAAGTTAGGACCCTAACATGTCCATCCCCTTAAAAACATCCTTGTCCTCATGGATTGACATGATGAAATTGCTTCAAAATGGTAGTTGGTTCCCAAGTGGCATCTGCTGGATTCATATCTTTCCACTGGACTAGCACTTCCTTGATGGTTCATTGACACAGGCGAAGCTCACGCTGGTCCAAAACTGCTTCTAGTTGTAGCCAAATGGATCCTTCTTCACCTAACTCAGGAAGGTTGGTTTGAATTTGTCACCGAGTTCCAATCACCTTCTTTATGCATGCAACGTGGAAAACTGGATGTAGCTTCGACTGACTTGGCAGAGCTAACTAATATCTAACTTGTCCCACACGTTTGAGAACTGTATAAGGACCATAAAATTTGGGCGCTAGCTTCTGAAAATGCTCGGCCTTGAGGGAAGTTTGCTTGTATGGTTGCAGTCATAGAAACACCTAATCCCCTTCTGCAAATTGATGTTCAGAGCGACCTTGATTTGCTTGTTTCTTCATGCAATTTTGTGCCATGAACAAGTTCTCTTTAAGGGTATGAAGAATATCCTCTCGAACTGTAATTTTTTTTTCAACCGCCTGGACCTTCGAGGTACCCAGTAAGTATGAGAGAACTGAAGGTGGCTTCTATCCATATACTGCTTCAAAAGGAGTCATGCGAGTAGCTGTATGGTAGGAAGTGTTGTACCACCATTCGGCCAGGGGTAGCCATTGAACCCACTGATGTTGTTTTTCAGAAGCAAAACACCTTAGATATGTTTCCAAACACTTGTTGACAACTTTCATTTGACCATTAGTCTGGGAATGATAAGTTGTGCTGAGATGAAATTGGGTGCCCTGGAGCTTAAACAATTCTTGCCAAAAATTGTTGGTGAAGGTTGGGTCATGATCAGAAACAATAGAGTGCGGCATGCCATGAAGCTTGAAGACCTGGTCCATGAAAAGTTGAGCCACCGTGGATGCAGTAAATGGGTGTTGAAGACCGTAGAAATGAGAATACTTGGAAAGGTGATCCACAACCACCATTATGATTGATTTATTCCCTGATTTGGGTAAGCCAGTAATAAAGTCCATAGAGATATCCTTCCAAATAGTCGATGGAATCAGAAGCGGTTGTAGTGTGCCTGGAGATTTGAATTTTTCTCCCTTGTTGCGTTGACACACCTCACATTCAGCTACAAAATTACAGATGTCCTGTTTCATACCATCCCAAAAGAAAGAACGTTTGACTCTGTCATATGTTTTGGTGAACCCTGAGTGCCCCGCTATGGGTGTAGCATGAAGCTCAAAAAGTACCATGGATTTAATATTTGATTATTTACTTAAATAAAAATGGCCTTTGTATCGAAGCTCATCCTAGAGCCAAGAGTACTCTGAGGGAGCCGGAGCCTTGCTCTACAATTGCTAGATCAAATGAGAACTTTTGGAGTCTTAAAGCCATTCCTGGTGCATAGCTTGGATCCAATTGGGTACAATGAAGGAAAGAGAAAAAATGGATCCTTCTTCTTCATATTTTTGGGACAATGCATCCACCACTACATTGTCTTTTCCCTTCTTGTAAATGATC